>JAPFFP010000113.1:21607885-21621090 GCA_026153255.1 Solanum medicagineum
GATTGGGAATTTCAGGTTAGTATGTGTCAAGGTGTCCCTATCGGGCACTGATCACAACCCTAGGTTGGGCTATGACAGTAGGCTGAGGAACAAAGAGATAGCCTCCGTCAAAGTTTTATAGAGGAACCACTTTGTCGAGGAAGCTACGTGGGAAGGTGAGGAAGCGATTAAACTCAAATACCCCCATCTATTCGTGCCAAATGATAATGATGTTGAAGGTAATGTTCCTATCCTTAATATTGTTGAAATTCTTTCTTTAGTTGATGTACTAATGTTATTCCCGAGTCTAAGACTGAGATAGATAGGTGATGGATAGTTGAGAGTTCGAGAGCCCCCGAGTGAGGAATGAGGTGAGTTTTGACGTTTCTCGTGTATTTATTCTATCCTTTACTTATCATTCGAGGACGAATGATCCCAAGGGGGTGATGATGTAACACTCCGTAAAATTATCGAAATGCCCCTAAAATGTATCGTGTGCACAATGCGTCTTCCAATGCTCTGATGGGAAATTCGAGACTGAATTTGCAATCAGAACGAAAAATTGAGTCAGAAAATGGTCTCGACCCGATTTAAGAGCAATCGGGTCAAAATATAAAATTCCAAAAAATCGAAAAATAGTAAGTAATTTGCGCCCCTGGTGCGACACGGAAGGGGCGCGGAGATTCACTTGTTTGTTTCTCTTAATTTTCGACGAAAAATTATGATTTTCGAGAAAACACAAAAATACACTAGTCCGCGCCCCTGGCGCGACATGGATGATGTACAATTTTTTTAAAAAAATTCTTTTGTTATAGAAGGGCATTTTGGTCTTTCTCAACCCATTCTTAAATCCTAAAACACGTTTAAGGTCGTTTATTATCGAATTGGGGTTTCAAAAACCCATTTTTCTCTTAAGTTCTACGTAAGGGTTCTTGAGAGAAGAAAATCAAAGAGTGGAAGATTCAAGTTCGGGTGCGAATTCTTGGACAAAACCTTTATTATTCGTCATTCCAGGTATGTAAAGGCTATCCAAAACATAGAATTGTTCTTCCATGTGCCCCAATGTATGGATTATGTTGTTAGTTGATAGTTGATAGGTCACGAGTGGAGGTTCTTGAGGAATTTCTTGATATTTTTCTTTAATTATTATATATTATCATAAATTGATGATCATCATGCTTTAAATTTTTGTTTACATGTATTATTTACTGAGTTCATGATCAACCTATATAATTTTCCTTGTTAAAGACTACCATAATGAACTTAGGGTGATGTTTAGAGCCTTGACTGTTTATGGATGTGTTGATTGCTATGTTCTGAGTCTTGAGACGAGTACTGTGATGGCTGAAGTAGATGAAGTTGATGTTCTTGAGGTCTAAATGAGGTTGAGATAGAGTTTAAGAAGAAGAATTTATTTTTCGAGTTGATAGCATGATAGATGAGATGAGGCCCCGCCTTTGGGGGGGGGGGGGAATTGGTTGTACAACCAGCCTGACATTGATAGACTTATGAACATATTGAGTCCTGGGAGGAGTATTAGCACCGAAATGAGTAAGAGTGAGTCCCGCTCGCACTCATTAGCTACGTAGCCAGCGTAGGAGAGGATTGGACCATGAAAGCGGATGTTTCCTTTGCCCACAGAGGGCTTGACAGACTTCTTTTGGGATCCCCGACAGACTCGTCTTGTAACCCGGCAAGGTACTGGATGGATGTGGCAACGACACCTCTTTGTTGTATCATCATTGAGCTCATAGGTGGTGGTTGTCGGTTATAGAAACTCCCAGATAGGTTCCTTGTTGATAGTATTCTGAAGTTGATGTAATTGTATGATGTTTTGAATGATAGTGAGGTGATAGAGTCATGTCCTTTACTCTAAGTTGAGGACTAGTGATTGATGATCCAATGTCATATATAAATGTATATATTGTTTACTTTAGCCTGTTTTACATACAGTATATTCCATGTACTAACGCCGCTTTGGCGCTGCATCATTTTATGATGCAAATTCTGTAGATAGAGGCATCAGCAGCCTAAATCGTTGAGGTTCTCGAATTTCCGACAGAGACTTGGTGAGTCCTCCCTTGCTTTCGGAGGACATGTTTATCTTTTCATTTATGTTGACTTATTTCATTAGACTGTGGTAGTCATGACCTATCATGGTACCTTCCTAGCTAATAGTTATAGAGGCTTCGTAGTCATAGACAACTGATTGTTGATGTCGGGATTAATTATTTCCCACTTCTTTTCTATTGAGATACTTCTTCTGAACTTTTTATATGATAGTGATTGTGATAGCCCACTGATAGTCTATTATTCTCTTTATATCTTCTGCATATGAGTTGATTGAACGTATGCAATGAGACTAGGTGGTTCGCTTGGGGGTTAGCAATAGTCTGCGGGTGCTAGTTACGTCTAGGGTACCCTCCCGGGGCGTGACACCACATACACTTGCGTGTGTTGGGGAGCAACAATGTCCAAACAAGCTTAGCATTTATTATTGTTTGCCTAGAAGTTAACTTATAGAAACATTTCATTTTAATACACGTATAAAAATATCCTTATGGGTCCATAACAAAAGTAAAGATATATAGGGACTCTTCTAGATTTTATTTTGATAATTATTTATACAATTATTATTTGCACTTAAATAAAGTTAAAATTACTAAAATGTCATTGATGATCCTAACATTGACTTTTCTATATAGTATAGAAATATGTATGTGTGTATGTGTTTTACTACTAATTACTAAATAAACAAGAGAGGAGCTTGTGATAGTGAGGGTGTTTCAGGAAATTCCAAAGCTGAATGTGCTTCTATGGTTGACACGTGTATTTTCCTTCAACGCCACCGTGCTCCTTGAAAAGTGGTTTTGCCCTTTCAAATTAACTATGTAGACCCAGCAAAGCTTTTTGCCTTATCATATGAGTCTAATAAAAAATATTTCGTGCAATAAAAAATATTTCGTGTATTTTTTAATTTAATCTTTTCAAAACAACTGCATATTGATATGTCTGGTTCAATTATTTCGTAATATTTTTTTAGCTGCTTCAATTATAATTTTATAATAATTTTTGAAATATAGAAAAAAATCTATCAGTATCACATAAATCGAGATGACAAATAATTTATACTGGTTGCTGGCTTGGGCAGCTTCTGATGAGCTAACAAAAAATAATTTGTAAGCGTTTTAATTTAACCTTTTCAGGATAGTTATGTATTGAGTATTGACATGTCTGTTTCAACGGCTTCATAATATTTCTTTAGTTGTTTCAATTATAATTTTATGATATTAAAATATATAGGAAAAATTCATCGATGTCAAATAAATCGAAAATAAAGAGTAGTTATATAAGCCAACAAAAAATAATTTGTGGGCTTGTTAATTTAATCTTTTCAGACCAGCTGTGTATTAACATGTCTGCCTCAATGACTTCCTAATATTTCTTTAGCTGTTTCAATTATAATTTTACAATATCTTCTAAAATATATAGGAAAAATATATCGATTTCACATAAATCGAGACTAAAAAATATTTATATTACGACTTTCGATGAGCCAACAAAAAATATTTTCTGGGCTTTTTAATTTAATCATTTCAAGACAGATGTGTATTGACGTGTCTGCTTCAACGACTTCATAATATTTCTTTAGTTGCTTCAATTATAAGTTTACAATATCTTCTAAAATATATAGAAAAAAATTATCGATGTTCCATAAATCGAGACTAAAAAATAATTTATATTGCACGGGCCTTAGCGACTAATATATATATATATATATATATAGAAAGAGAGAGAGTTTTTAAAAACGAGTTATGTGTTTTGTTTTGGGACGTTTATTTTTAAAAAGATCTTTTTTTGAATTTGTTTTTACACTTTTCTTTTTAGATCAAATCTATTTTTTCTTTTTTTTTGGGTGGACGATCTTTAAACTTTAGTTTTTTTGGAACTTTTTAGGTTTTATTTTAAATTTCTTTTAATTATTATTATTAAAAGGTTTTTTGATTATTTTCTTTCCGAATTAGGTCTATTATATTTTAGTTGAAAAAAGATTTTTTGGCTAGGAATTTAACTAATAAAAAAATCTTCTCCATCTATTATGTTTATTTTATTTAATATTTAAATAATAATATAATAATTAAAAAAATATGAAAAGACAATTTTTTCTAAAGATGAATCTGTTAATGAATGACAAAAAGTTCAAATAATATTTTTATACTTTAAATATAAAAAAATAAAATATAAATTAAGGAGTATAGTGAAAAAACGTTTTTATCACCCTTACACCATAATTTATGTTGATAATTTTATGTTGGAAAACTATATGCACAATGGATGCATGTTAGGATCGTACTGCTTGTATGAATATTAGATAACACATATGTTTATGCTATAACACATATAATCATGCTAGAACACAAACTTTCTAAAATTTATTTCGATAAATATCTCTTGAAGCATGAGCATATACGTTCAAAACGAACTGCAGTTCTACAATTTTTTATAGTGATCTCAAGTTCACATTCGAACTCTCTCAACACTTGGGTGAATAATGATAAACTTGCAAAAAGAAAAAATCACCCGTGATTCTTTTATCGTAACATCTATAAACATAATACAATTGATTTCTCAAATTTCTTTTTTTGTCCTTCCAAGTTATCAAGTTGCCGAATGAAATTGGTATCGTAACTTATTTTAATATCACAAACGACCACCTATAAAGCAAATAAAGCTGACACGTACTCCTAAGTTAGCAATCTACTTAATTATGCTTTCAACAAAATAATTTTTCTAAGTAAAATGTTTCATGGTTTAATATATTAAGTTTCATTAAGCTATAGTTAAGTTGACTTATAATGAATCGTGTGCCAAGACACTCTGTTTAAGAGATAAGAAGAGAAATAAAAAGCTAGCACTCGTCCCACAAATTTTCCTGATTAAAGTAACTTAGAAAGACTACCATGTTCTCCATGAAATTCCATACTTTTATTTATATAAGAAAATATATACTTATTATCTTACCATATATTTTGGATTCCTTAAAATTCAAATAAGGAAGAAGTAAAAATTTATTAAATAAGAAAGATTTAAGAGTTTTTCTACGTGTAGAAGTCCTTATCTTATCAATTCTTTCCATATATATTAAAAGTCGATATTATAAATATAATCAAATAAGAATTTAAAGAAAATTGTGAAAAGACGATTTTGTCTAAAGATGAGTATTTTAATGAAGGGCAAAAGTTTAAACAACATTTTTAAGGACCTTTATACTTTTAATATAGTATAGATAAATATAGATAGATTATTTTTGTGTATCAATTTATGTGATATAGATAAAATTTAGAAAGTTAATTAAACTTTGATATGGTTTTTAAATATTTTAAATTATTGAGTATTGTGAATTATGGTACATTTTTATATAGTTTTTAAATAATATATGTTACCCTCTTGTTTCAATTATGTGGCTGCTAAAATTTCGCAAGTAAAATTTTTTTTATATGCCTTTTAATTTTTAATCTTTTAATTATTGTGGTTTATATTACATGTATGTCATTTTTAAACAATATATATTATTCATCTATCTCTATTTTTTGCGACACTGATTCGAGTGTTAATTGAACTTTTTATATTAAATGCTTTAAGATGTTAATTCTTGTGATCTATAGTATTTTTTATTTCATTTTCATATATAGATATATTACTATTGTTAATTATCTAGATAAGAAGGAGTTGATCCTGGTCGAGGTAAATGGATTTAGGAATTCATACCCAGTGAGAGGGTGGATGTAATTCAGCTCGAACGAAGTGAGAGGGCTGAAAAGGAAGCTCGACCTACAGGGAGAGGGGTAATAGACTATTACCGTTCAGTTCATGTGACGAACCGAACATCGTTAGGTCCCGAATTCTGCGAAGCACCGGATCTAGATCAAGATCTCCATTACGTCGTTTTTACAATACTTTTACCGCAATTTTCTAATTAAATAGTACATGTACCTTTTTTTTGCCCCATTTTATGTGACGCCGATAGATTAATTTCAATAATTAGTTGGACTTTTTATTTATTTTAAAAATATTTTAGGTTATCAATGGTCATGATTTATAGTATCTTTTATACTTTACGTAACATGTTGTCAGTACTATTTTAAGTTGTCAATTATTATGAATAATAGTATTTTTTACCCACTTTTTAAATATATAAAACATTAAAAATAAGACAAATAAATTAAAATGAAGATACCATTGCGAAATTAAAGACACATTCTCAAGCTGGTTATGCAATCATGTCGACCTGCTACCTGCTTGAACAACTTGAAGCATCCTCTTGTCAATTAATTTTTTAATGTGATTTATAAATATTTTAAAATAAAATAATTTTGAAAAATGACTTAAAAATATTATATGTCTCCATTTTGAGGTTGAGAAGTGATTAAATAAATTAAAGCTGCACATGGAGTCAAACTCGAGACCTCCTCAGGAGCACCTTCTTAAATTAGGAGTACTTAAAAGATGTTTATTCATATTAAAAGTCGAATGTTGAGAGTCGAACACAAGACCACTTGGTCACAAAATACAATTTTAACCATCAAAGCCAGAAGCAATTCCTCACTTGGTTTCATGCAAAATGCGAAAATAAGGTCAATGACACAAGGGAAATAGTGCATTATCTTTGAGCTTCGACCCAAAGTCATTCATCTTCTTTTACTTAGATCACTAATAGTATATAATGTTTCTTATAATGGTGCATTTTTTGTTATACTTCAAAATTTTTGTTAAGAAACTCCAGATATTTGAGATCTTTCTCTAATAGAATGTTTTCAGCTTTGAATGCAAAATACCATTTTCCAGTAACGTAGAAAACATGATAAAAGTTATTAATAACCAATAAATTTTACAATTTTTTTTACACCAGTATATCCATATGCTGAAAGAAACACTTGACTCACAGCCTCAAACAAAATCTCCGCATTCATGATTATTATTTATCTTCATCAAACTTTATAGCGTGATCAAATTAATTCAATACCATAGTAATGCTTAAAATCAACAATGATGATGCAAGTATCACACTATATTGATCTCATAAAAAATTTGACATATTCTCTTGAAGATGCATTTCACTCCTTCATTTCTCTCCACATTAAAGTTTCATGAATCATTATTATATTGCTTCATAGTCATTTCTTGCTGTTTTATAAATCGATTTTGCTGAAACAATGAAGTTTTTATCTCTTCAAATTGAGTATTCCTAATAAACAAATTTAGTAAAACAGTGTAGTTTGTTAATCTGCAAATCAAATACAAAATCAAATTCAGTAAATGGTGAAATTTTTAATTTTTATATCTTCAAATCAAATACAAGATCCAATTTAATAAATAATAAAAAAATTTATATCTTCAAAATATAGATATATTAGTGTGAAAAATTTATAAAATTTATTGGTTGTTAATAATTTTATCATATTTTCTAAATTATTGTAAAATAGTATTTTGCATTCAAAGTCGAAAATATTTTATTAAAATTTGATAAAAGAATTGAAGAATGATCAAAAGTATACTATTGTAATAAATATGGTGTAATATTAATGCTCAAAATAAAACAACATTATTATTTTGAGTTTTTTCTCTTAAATATTGTGTATGCTTGATGCTACCAGTAAAAGAACATAATGAGTTTGACTCCAACCCCCAACGATAATGGACTATTTTCGTCCTTTTCTCTCAATCAGCACATCTCCACCTTAAGCTGACGCTCACACCTCCCAAAATCCACTCACAATTCCAACATTCTCGTTAGATTTCTTTTTAATCTGACTACTCAAATTGACTTGGAGTTGTATACGGAAAATGGGTATCTGAAAAGTTGGGAGGTTTTCCGATAAGATTTGAGGCCGTGGTTCGAGTTCCACTTAAGGATTTTGGTCAAATATTCAAGCGAGAATAATACTTTATTTGCAGGTGCAATTTTTCTACTGTTATTTCAGTTGATTATTTTTTATATGAATTCCTGATTTTGAGTTATAAACTATTGAAAAATTAAATGGACCCGACTCTGATTTTTCGGGTTTTCATTTGATTTGATTCTTTTTTTGGTAACTTGTATAGAATTTTAGTTTAAATATACTTAAAAGTAGGTAGGCTGTCAAATTACAAAGCAGGGGAGATGAGCGGGACTTCAGGTCTCCTTCAGCTATGGCAAGTTCCGTCCTCATCACTGTTTTTCGGATGTTCCAACCTTTCTAAAGGTACTGTTTTGTGTTTCTCAATGCAATGAATTACACCTAAAACACAATTACTTTTTCAGACTGTTGTTTTTCTCTGTGTTTTGGTGACAATTTACTTCCCCGTATAATCTCCCCATGTACTTATATTGGTCTAACATTGAGATTTTGAAATGACATGAATATTGGTACGGGGTTGATAATTGAACCTCTTTTTGTGTATTTCTACATTTACAAATGTGTTGTTGCTGGGTGCAGGGGTATACTTGGTTCCTGTGCGAGTTTTGTATCCAATGTCATGTTTTTGTAAGCAAATGCAGACTACAACTTATGAAATTGTTAAAGGAAGCTATGTATCAATTCTACAGAACCAACAAGGAAACAAAGTATAGCTACCCCTTTAATCACATTTTTGGATTTTTATTACCAGCGAAATTTATTTTTAAAGTTTGATACTTACCGTGAATTACCTCTGTCCTGTTCTATGAATGCATTCGCTGTTCTTTTATTGTTCACGTGAAAATTGAATGCGACTACTCATTTTCTTGTAGGAAAAGTTGACACCTAAGGTAGAAAATGTAGGTGCATTTAAAAAATTACCCATGGTAATGCCGTCTGTAGATATTCTACATTCAGCACTGAGGAAAGCAAAGAGGGTCTCACCTACAAAGGGTAATCTCTTGCTCTGTATCTATGTACTTTTTACTTCCACCTCATCATTGTAGTATCAATTCTTGTATTTGATTCAAGCATCTACGAATGAAGGTATTATTGCATTTAGTTAAAATGTTTAACAGGCATTGCTAACGCTGCAAAACGTGAGAGAAATAAAGGCGCAAAACAACTTGACGCTTTAATGAAGGTGAGATTCTCGAGCAGACTAATGCTTCTCATTGGAGGATACATCTATCACTTTGATATTTTTATACGAAACATAATTTACATTGATCATTCATTTTATATATGATTGCAGGAGTTGGCTGTGCCCTTGAGGACATACAAAGAAAACTTCCCAAACAAAAAATATTTGCACCCTTATGAACGATCTTTGATTGAGTTAACGCTTGGAGATGGAAACTATGAAGATGTAAGTTTCAATCATTTGTGTCTTGTTCCAAATAATGGTTGTTTAGGGAAATTAAGGTCATCACTAACTTTTCCTACAGGGAAATAGCGTTTAACTTTGAAAACGATTATATACTTAAATAGGATGTTTTAAATGTCTCTCTCTACTGAAAATCTAAAAGATAGTGAAGAAGAAAAAAGGGTCAATTCTAGGAGCATATATCTTGGGGTTTATAGTGTTTCGTCTGTAGTTTTTATCTAATGTAATTAAAGCTCTGTGTTTGTGTAATTAATTCACACGTCTATTTGACAGATATGAAATGATTCTGTTAGGCCCTTTAGTTGGATGGACTGATTTTCAGGGTCTGGATTTATGTTTCAATATTCATCGAAACTAGCATTTTGGATATCCACAACCTTTCTCAGGAGGTTTATGGTTTTCATTTCTTGCACGTGTTAATAAAAGGTTCAACTATTGTAACTCTAAACTATCTGAAGTTCTTTATCTTATTACATTTTGTTCAGCATTTGGGACGTAATTCTGGCACCATGCTAGTTTTGAGTTAATTAATTGAAGCAGACAAACTAATGTATGTAACTTAGTGATTTTTCTGGTCAATTGAGCTACCAACTTTTTTTCTCGTTCTTGTATGATTTTTTTTTTCATTCTATCAGTAGAGCTCTTCTTTTTTCCTTCTCAAAAAAGGGAGAAAAAAAACAAGAAGATGCACATCTATTTTTTCCCTTTTCTTCTCTATCCTAGATATTTTTTTCAACATTTTTGATTTGTCCCGGTCATGTCTTACATCGAAGTTACTACACTTCTGCAGGTATTGGGAAAGGTAGAAGCTTTAAGGAAAAAAGTGGTATCAGTTGGAAAGGAATATGCATCATTATGTGCTAAGGTTGGAAAACTAGTTGCATAAAATAGTAACCTACTTTGTAACAGTATGCTGCTATCCTTCTCATCTCTTCCGCCTTTCTGGTTTGTTATTTTGAAAATTCATAGGTGAAAAATAGCCTTCTGGGTGACATTCTTCTTTTTGCCCTTATAAGTATTCAATGTGATTACAAAATCATCCATAGGAGCTATCGGTATACTTTGACTTGCATAAAAGATTAGGCTCCCATCCTGTGACCCTTTCTAAATTAAAGCAAAACTATCTATGTCCTAGGTAGGTTAGATTTCTGTCTAATCTCCTTAATTCATGCTTGAGACTTGCTACTTTTCTTTTGAGTCTGATCCGTTCACATCCCTACCCTTCAGTGGCCTTATTGAACCTCTTTAGCCAACATTTTAAAATCGGACAGATGCAACAAATAAAATAGACCTCTAGTGTTTCTGTTGTGGTGGAATTGAGGAGAGAGGTTAGGCAACTAGTCAAGGATGTTGGAGGTATTTTTAATCTGTTACTCATTTATAGTAACATATTTTGCATGAGCGATAGCAGCACAATTTCTTAATTTCAACTTGACAAGGTCTTATATTCGCTTGGACTAGTGATAAAAATTGAAGGATACGTCAAGTATGCGAGAATAGATGAACGAGGATTGCGCAGAGATAATTCTGAAGCTCCATCCTCTCCTGATTGCTTATTTTCATGGAAGGTAATAAGTGGAAAGACCATTTCAAAGTTTTTGTTGAATGAGCTGGCAGAATTGATCATAATCAGCCCCAGGAATGAGCTGAGGTATTTGATTGTAATTTGCTCTGCTAAATATGGGATAGCATATTTAGGAAAAGCTGTTCGGAGTTGTTCTAGGGAGGGTACACAAACCTTACCTCTTCCTTTCTGAGTTGAGAGGTTGTTTTTGAAAGACCCTTGGCTCAAGGAAAATGAAACATTAATTAAACGAAAAGCCTAACAACTAATAGAAAGTAGTGCAGAGCATATACACAAAGAACTGTAACATCAACAGAGCATATATGTGTGCAAGGGACCATAACATCAACAACAAGGTGCAGTCACCTAAACATAATAACCACATATGCTAGACAATTAAAACCAGTGTTACAAGAATAAGCTAGTACAATGACCAACAAAACGCTCTACCTGGCCGAAGACTAGAATATGCCAGTAATAAGAACACGTCTCAACTACCTACTAACTTTCTACGGTTAGCCGTGACCTCAAAACCTTCATATCTAAGATCATATCCTCAGTAAACTGTCGATATGCCATATCCTGCCTGATCACCTTTCTCCAATACTTCTTCGGCCTACCTTTGCCTCTCCTCGTACTCATTATATCCAGTCTCTTGCATCTCCTCTTTGAGGCATTCACACATTTTCCTTATACATGCTCAAACCATTTTAATCTCTCTTTCTTCATCTTGTCTATACAGAGGCCATTCCTATCGTGTCTCGGATATTCTCATTTCAAATCCTATTGCTCCTAGTATGCGCACATCCAACTTAGCATCCTTATTTTAGCCTCTTGCATCTTCCGAACACGGGAGTTCTTGACTGGCCAACACTTTGCCCCCATACTAACAAAGCCGGTCTAACTACTACTATATAAAATTTACCTTTAAGCTTCGATGGTACTTTTTTGTCACACAAAACACTGGATGCAAGCTGTCACAACCCGAACCTAGGCCTAGTCGTGACATGACGAATGTGACACCCGAAGGCATCTCATCCAAGCTTCTTGTTCATATCATAAACATATATATGGTAAAGTAAGCAAATCATAAGAGAGTAAGGAAGCGGAACATAATAGCATATAAGTCAAATGTTTCTCTTAGGGGAATTACAACATCATAAGTCCAAATCATGCCTCTACATCATAAGATCTTGGCGGGGACTAGAATATAGCTTACTAGCTCACCCTCAAGATATACATAAAAAGAAAAGTCATAAAGTCTCAACATAAGAAAAACATCATATGGAAGGGGCTTGTTCCCGAAGCATGGGAACTCACCAAAAAGTCTTCAAAGCTAAGCTCCGGGTCTAGCCATGAAATGGAAGAGTAGTCTCGTCGTACGTCCCTACATGGTTAGTTCATGTAGGCAAAGAAGTATGCATTAGTATGTGGAATGTACTAAGTGTGTAGGTATGCATGCATCAAGGAACATCATAACATAATATCAATATGCAATGCATGTTTAAAACCATGGGTAGAAGCATCATCAAAACCATTCATAATCCTAGCACACATATAAGACCATAACCGACAATAAGACTATGCGGACTATTACATGGAATCCCGATGTTCCCTCTACACCGAGCAAAAGAGGAGTCTAGCATGGGAGAACCCAATATAACGGCCCCTACCCTTTAGGCTCTATCCCAGCATGGTGAGTGTCACATCATAAAGCTATATGGATCCATTAGCTAGCCTTATAGTCATATATACATATATATAATCATAAACCTACGGTGGTACGTAGTCATGGGACAATGGAATCTACCAATGCCCTCTTGGTGCTAAGTAATATCCCACGAGATACAAAATCATGCATATACATAGCTTCTCAACATAATTCATACTTTATCAAAATCATACTTTCATAGCTTGTGAAATAGTCATCATAGCTTCATGAAAACATCTCATATCATAAGAATAGTACATCTATATAGCTTTCACATAGTGTGGGTATATTCCCCATCTTAACATCATCATTAGGGTCTTAGGTCACCCTTATCATCATATCATTATCATCATCATGGCATCATCATCATCTCATTAAACATGCTTTCCATATTTAGAGTCATATTTATGAAAACCATAGCTTTATCATAGGAAACTAGGGCCATGTGTGGGTGCATGAACAATTGAGTTAAAAATCAAGCAATTAAATGAAAATCATAGAGGAATCATGCAATTGAAATCAATTTGGATCATTAGTAGTAAAGGAACCATAGGTACCAAGGTAGATTGTATGTGCCTAGTATTGATGACTTGAGAAAGAAGATTTTAGATGAGGCTCATAATCCAT
>JAPFFP010000113.1:21621190-21634632 GCA_026153255.1 Solanum medicagineum
AAATCAAGCAATTAAATGAAAATCATAGAGGAATCATGCAATTGAAATCAATTTGGATCATTAGTAGTAAAGGAACCCATATCAATTCAACAAGCCCTAATCATCATATACTTGAAATCATAGACTTTCACTTGAAAATCATAGAAATCATGTAATTCTTCATGATTCATGCATAGCTAGGTATGATAATCATAGAATAATCACAATCCATTCATTTGGAATCATATCATAAAAATCCATGAGAAATCACCATGAACCCTTGAGAAAATGGAGGTTTTGGATTGGGCTCCATGGATGAAATTAATCTATGAATGAAGCTCTACATACCTCAAGTGAGATTCCTTAGAAATCGGGGTGAAAGAACCTTGATATCCTTGACCCAAAGTGTTAGCCAAAATGCAGGGACTCTTATAGGAATTTGAGGTTTTAGCAGCTGGATAGGAGTTCTACGGAGAAACTCGAGTTGACAGCTATGGAGGATGAAAAGAGAAGAAGATGAAGAATAGAATTCAATAGAAAAGTGTATGGAGGATGAAAAGAGAAGAAGATGAGGAATAGAATTCAATAGGAAAGCGTACATGTATATTCAATCTCTAATGATACACTGCCTTATTATATAGAAATGAGAAAGAATCTTATCTTGCTAACTGTTTGTAACTATTTCAACATCTGGTAGCTAACTGCTCATAAGGCAAAGCTAACTAATTTTACCAGCTGCTTCAGTTTTGTGTAACAGTGCTCCCTGCTGCAAAGAGATCCTTGAGGAAACATTGCCGTCAATGAATTAAGGAGTTTCCAAGTAGCATGATCTGTTGACTTTTGGTTTGACGACAACTTCTGCTTTGACAACCATAAGCAATTGATTATGCAATGTTGTTCAGATGATCAACACAACAACAACATACCCAATGGAATCCCACAAGTGGGTTGTTCAGATGATCCTTAGCTGTAATTCTCTCAGGCATTTTTCCATCTGCTCCACCAAGTTTAAATCCATTTCCACAATATTTATGTATCTGTCCCGTGCTATTAATGACTACAAACGGTCGTCCATTCTGCCCAGATGATGTAGTCACTTCAACTGTCGGACTCATATTCCTGAACAAAGGGCCAGGAGAGTGGAATAACATAAACAACTGAGTGCCTCCATTTTCCAGCTTCTGCTCAAAAGATGTCAAACTCGTCTTTCCAAATGAAGGCCTAGAAAACTGTAATGGTAGAGACTTAGTGCATCCCTTCCCCTTGAGATCCCCCATTCTCAAGAGTGAAATATGAACTAGAGCTTTGATTATTGAGGACTTCTAAATGTGCAACACTGTGACAGTTCACAAGATACATCATATGGTCATGCATTCTCATCCTTAACAGTATTGCTTTCTTGTTCCTTATCACATCCCAAGTTGCCAATGATAGAAAACCATCAATCCACACTTTTACTCTTTCCTCTGCAATTAGTACTGGTCTTTCCTCTGTTATTAGAAAGAGCAATTTCTCAATCTCTTCACATTGGCAGGTCTTCTGATACTCTCCAAGTTTAACCATAAATCGCAAGAAGTCATGATCTTAGGAAGAATTGTATCAGAACAAGCTTGCCATGAGAGTACTTCTTTCCAATCACTATCTAAGGATTTTGTATCCATATTACTCACATTATTCAAGAAAAGCCAATCAAGATGCATATTTTCATAAGCCTCGACATCACTCTCATTATCTATGAAGAACGCATCACAAAACAAGTCTTCAAAGGCTTCAGCTTTATTGCTCCTTTCAATGGGATCACTATACAAAGAAAGTACATCTAAATCTCTTTTGGGCATTTCATTGAGAACCTTGCAGGTATATGATATCTTCTTCATTGAAGTTTCTTTTGAGTGGACATGAGAAAGATTAGAGAGTTCGAACTTAACCAACTCCATTGGGCAATCTTCCAACGTAGTTTTTCCTTCAATACCCTTAATGAGGCGGAGATAAAAAATGAACTGGGGACCACCACGGAAGACTTCATGGTCTGTGGTGGCCTTCGTGGACCTGCCCAAGTTACGAGATGGTGATTTTCCCTACGTAAAAATGCTCAAGGACCCCTTCACGGACCACAGCACGGTCCATGGGGACCTCCACGAGCTGTGGTATGTGCTCGTGGTGGCTCACTTGGCAAAACAGTGGAGTTCAAGACCAAGGTCCCTTCCACGATCACTTTCACGGCTAGTGGAGAGGTCCATGATCCGTGAAGTGATCCATGGAGAGTCACTTGGTCTGGAAAGCCACAACAACACCCAGGCAACCAAGGCCACTGCCTAAGCCACCTCCACGACCACCTTCACGAGCCGTGGAGGTGTCCATGGAAAGGCACCTTGGCCAAAAACCGATGGAAATCGCTTTTTAAGCATAGTTAAGGCCTCTCGAGGCTTGGGTCCTTACAAAAGTTTACTCAACATTCACTAGAAGGAAAAGCAACCATTTTTATAGTATATGTCGACTATATCATCCTCACGGGAGATAACGTGGTAGAAAATAAAAATCTAAAGGAATGTCTTGCCTCAAAATTTTAGATAAAAGATGTAGGCAATTGCTGAAGTATTTTCTTGGCATGAGGATTGCATGATCAAAGAAAGGAAAGTGTCACATGAAAGTATGTTCTTGATCTATTCAAAAAGAAACAGGAATGAGCGGTTGTAGACCAGCTAAAACTCTAATTTTGACCAAATCTAAAGTTTAGAAAGGAAGGAAAGTTGACTGATAGGGAGTGATGTCATATATTGGTAGGCAAGTTGATTTACTTGTCTCGTACTACACATGATATAGCCTTTGCTATGTGCCTAACAAGTCAATTCATGCATTCTCCACAAGAAGTATACGAAGTTGTATCGAATCCTAAGGTATCTAAAGAATTATCTTGGGAAAGGGTTGTTCCTTAGAAAGAATGAGCAATGGAGTTTTGAAGCTTAGAGCTATGGTGTTTTGAGGCTTATGGATTCAAACTGGGTTAGGTCACTGATAGAAGGTCCATATTTGGCTATTGTACATTTCTTTGCAAAAATTTAGTGACATTGAGAAATAAGGAACAAAACGTGGTGGCTTGAATTAGTGCGGAGCCTGAGTATCAATCCACGACACACAACATTTGTGACATCATGTGGATCAAGAGATTTTTGGAAGAAATAAGGAGACCTATGAGTTTGCCAATGAAGTTGTATTGTGTCAGTAAGGCTTCCATAAGCTTTGTTTCCAATTCAACATGATAGAACATAACATATTGGAAGGGACAGATTAAATATGGAAATGTGTGTATTCCTTTTGTTCCAACAACTGAACAAGTTATAGATATTTTCACTAAAATTCACTACTTTTAAGTCCTTTATTATAATCATGTTCAATATTATATGCCATCTTGACGGGTGTTTAACGAGCTGATAGATTTGATCATAATTTGCTCCGCAAATGAGCCAACAGATTTGATTATAATCTAGTCTTGTAAATATGAGATAGCAGATATTTTTAGGCAAAGTTGTTTGGAGTTATTCTAGGAAAATTAGTTTCGATGAAATCCCTTGATTCACGGATTTCCTAAATATTAGAGATTGGTTAGTCTAATTATAAATATTCCACGGTTCCAATCAAAAATTCACATGTTCAGAAGTTGCAGGTCGCGGAGATCAGGATGTTGAGATGGATGTGTGATCATACCATGAGTGATAAGATTAGGAATGAGACCATTCGGGAGAAGCTAGAGGTGGCCCCTATGGCTGACAAGATGAGGGAAGCGAGACTGCGATGGTTTGGCCATGTGCAAAGGAGAAGCACCGATGCCCCTGTTCGGAGGTGCGAGAGGTTGAATTTAGGAGTTACTCGGAGGGGTATAGGTAGGCCGAAGTATTGGGGGGAGGTGATCAGGCAAGATATGGTGAAACTTGATCTCACCGAGGACATGACCTTAGATAGAAAGAAGTGGAGGTCGCGAATTAGAGTAATAGGTTAGTAGGGTCAGGTTGTTGTCCGGCTATGGGCTATAGTAGGGTATTACGTTAGTCATGCCTTTATATCTTGCGTTGCCATAGTTTCCATTATTCGCCTATTTTATGTTTAATTTAAGTGTATTTGCATACCATCATATGTTTTTAGTACGAATCGCTCTTTGTATTTACTTTTCTTTCTTCCTTGTCTTTCATATCTAGTTTATTCTGCTTATGGTTTTTGAGATGAGGTAGTGGTAAGGTCTGCGTACATTCTACCCTCCCCAAACCCCACTTGTGGGATTCCACTGGGTATGTTGTTGTTGTTGTTGTTGGTTAGTCTAATTATAAATATTCCACAGTTCCATGAATAAAGTTTTTCCCAAAAAGGTGCCCTTGTCAAGTTAGCCTTTCCTTGCTGCAAGCGCATTCTCCATTTCAGTTTCTTGATTCAACTTCACTGCCTTCCTAACAATTCCATGTCTCCATTACTAGTTTTATGCAGCTAATGGACATGGTCACAATCTTTTCTTTTTCAAATACTTTGGGTGGATGCATAAGTCTCAACAATGCATCAGGATCCCTTGGGCTGTGTTTACGACCAATACAAATTTGGAATAGGGAAATCTGTGGATTTCAATGCTAAATTCCAAATCCTTTTTTTGTATCTATGTATTACATCGAGTAGGATAAGAAGATATTCAAGATTAAGTAGTGAATTCAGCCAATGAGTTCGTATATTGTACAGACTACAGAGTCCTTTACGTATGAAATGGTATACTTGACAGCAACACAAATTTTCAATCAATGCAGAATGGAATTTGCATCCATCAAGCACTAAAAAAGAAAGCAACAAATAAAAATGAAAATGAGACCAGACCATACACGATCGTGAGAATATGACATGCTAACAACTCATGTTTGTACAGATGTTATTATGTTCAATTTTCTCATTATTGATTTGATGAACTATTTAGGAAATGGTTACTTTTTACCTTTATAATTTATATTTCTATTTAACATGCAAATCAATTAATTGATGCAATTTATACCAGTCATTATCTAAACGAGAAGCAGAGGAGCGACTGAATGAGGTAGTCTGATAGTTTTCATTTTGACTGTATTCTATATTTATCTGATATTATCCATAAGCTGATCTGTGAGAGAGCATCTTTGAAGGGATTGAAGAGAGTTGAGGAAATATTTGATCGTGATGGAAAAGCTGTTGATGAACTGTTGAATATTGCCAAGGTAAGGCCAGTTAGTGACAACAAACCTAGACAGTATGAGTCTTGCGGATGAACTGAAAGTAGAAAAACATGTGGTTAGTTCTATTCTGACATTACTATACTGAAAACTAGAATGAAGTTTCAAACAATATCATCGCGAATTTTCAATTTATACATCAGAAGGATATCCAGAAAAAAGGAGATGATGCAATTACATCCAGTGTTATCATAAGCAAAAGCTTTAAGGTTTGTTGGGGCTTTAAGCACAAGTGTAAATAAAGTGTGGGTTTTAATGAAAAAAGGCGCAACTGGAGAAAAACATACTGGAGAAAAACATACTATATACATATATGTTTAGTCCAAGAATAATAATTATAAGCATGAACAAAATAAAGTGAAATATTAATTGTTTAGTGTCGCCTCTTTGGGAAAGTTTGTCTTAAAAGCATTGATGGCGACACTGAAGTGCACATTAAGTGAAGCATAGCGCTCAACATGTTTTGAGTCTAGCTTCAGCTTAAGCACGCTCCTTGACAACACTAATCAGATCAAAAATCTGTCTATGATTTTACGACAAAATAAAGTAACATTACATGTCACGATAGCTAGATTCCTGATTGTGTGGAAGCTTTTTAGTTGGACTTCCTATAGATGATTATTAAACAATGATCTTTGCTTTCGCAATTAAAGAAAATTTCTAGGGGTTCTTGCCAAGTCTGACAAATTTTACTGGTGGCAGACATTACGGGCAATGCCAGTTGTCGATCTTGAAACACCAACTCTCTGTCTTGTTGGTGCTCCCAATGTCGGAAAATCATCTTTGGTTCGCGTACTTTCTACAGGGAAGCCTGAGGTATGTACTAAGTTGGTTAGCTTTCATTCCATTTTTCTTGTATTTTTTTCCTCTGGGATAAGGAAATTCACCCATCATTCTTTAGATAGTTATATGTGTAATAATCTGTATGCTCTTGTGGAAGGCAAAATTTCCAGAATTGCTCTCTGTTGAGAAAAAGCTAGTGCTAGTTTTTAAAGTCATGGTTTTAACTTGGGTGTGCAGAAATTTTTTCTCAGGGATCGTGTGGTAGAGTGTATTAGCAAAAATAGTGCATGCATTAATTTTGTGTATTAGTAGTACTATGTTCGGTATACTTATTCTTGTTATGTATATCTAATACTTGCACTAGTTATACATTCTATTGTATATAAAGGTATGTATTACCAATACCATGGATCTCTAGGTATTAGGGGTCGTTTGGTACAAAGATGAATAATGCAGGGATTAGTAATGCATGGATTAGTAATGCAGAGAATTAGTAACGCTGGAATTGGTAATGCAGGGATTATTTTTTATTAAGTGTTTGGTTCATTACTTCCAACATAATCTTGTACTTGGTTTAAAACTCTACAAAAGCTTCTTTCTAATTATACCCTTGAGTTATTATGGAGTTTTTTATTTCATGTAATTGGGTCAAGGTAGATAACCGTCGAACAATAGTATTTTTTTTTGTGGCGGCCTTCTAATTAGCTAGGAGAAGAGCAATTTTGTCGCCATGTTTGCTATTTTCTCATTTGAGGATAAATAATTGTCATCCTAAGGAGTTGATCACTCACAAAATGTCAATTTTCGATTCTATAAAGATAAACCATCTACTTTTAAAATTGGAAAGATGGTAAACAATAGTAAAAATGAATAAATCATCTACATTTACACATAAAAATTGCAAGTTGTAGTTTTAATATGGAGTTGATATCTTAAAAGGTTACTCAATTTTAAGAAATTTATCTAGCAAAGTCATTGAGCCTTGTTTTGAATCAATAAAATCATTCAAGGAGGCTTTGTATCAACAATATCACTCAACTAAATTAATTATGAAAAATATAAAAATTGACATGGCAAAGTATTTGTTTATATCATATAAATATGAACTCACAAATTAATAAAATTTTAAAATTTGACATGGTAAGTTTTTTAATGTAATATGAACCCACAAATAAATAAAATTTGTAAGCTAATTTATTTAAACACATTTATTAGTATAAAACTACAAATATAAAATATAAAATCAAGAAAATAAAACAAGTGTAAAAGAATAATTTTGTCTTTACATATTTAATCTCATGGTATTAAATCCAATGTATTACTAATACACCAAATAGAAGGTGTTAGTTATACATCCTATAATACCATGTAGGTTGTATAACTAATACATGGATTAGTTATACATAGGGCCAAAATTCTTACCAAACATAGTACTAAATAATACCATACATGATACATAGGACCATTGCTCCTAATACATCCTACTAAATGACCCGTAGTAATGCAAGGGGATTTAATGCATGCATTATTATAGTTAAAGATCCAATTACCCTTCAAAACTTTTTTTAAATTTTTTCCACCATATTTGAGGAGGGTATCTTTGTAAATAAATGTTGTGTGAATACATTATACAATGCATGCTATTTTTAGTACACCAAATTAAATAATACAGAAGAAATAAGCTTTGGATAATAATGCAAGCATAACAGATGACGTACACCACAACTCAAACGAATTTGGGTGGACAGTCGCCAATCAAAGTATAAACCCAACAAAGGAGTTGGGGTCGATTCCATGAGGAACAATGTGAGGGCGATTGAGTAGACTAAGGATCACGAGCCACTAGTTTGAATCCAAACACGTGCAAACAAACAGCTAAAACTAAATGGGGGGAAATTTAAGCTACAAACTAAAATAAGGAAAATGGGACTTGGGGTAAGGAAATAGCAAGCAAAGAACCAACGAATTTGGGAAAATGGGGAGTCAATTAGAACGAGAACGATCCATTGCACATAGATCTCAAATTATCCCTATGGGTAGGCTAAATTGCTTGTAATCACAATCAATTTCTCAATTGAAAGTAGTGTCTACACATGGATCTACTCGATCTCACATGCAAATGAATAACAAACCTATCTAATACTTTAGCCGATTGATTTCCTCTTGGATTTCAACCAATTCAACAAATATCCAAAGCTATTATGCAACCTCCACTTCGAATATGCACTCTCATGCAATAAACGAAGATCTAAATATAGATTCAAGTTCCAAACTCAAATCTTCAAACATAATTGAAGGTAAGCATGAACCCATATTCAATTGAAAGCAATTAAATTAATTAAGGGAGAAACTACTCGAATTGAAGGATAAAATCAACTACATACAAAAGAAAGAGTTCAAATCAAACACTCATTAACAATTTCAATTCAATTGATCAATTAAACCTTGTTCTTAGCAAGACAAAAGGAAATGAAGAATGAGTTTAAGATATTACAAATTAAGACCACAACCTTCACTCCAAAGGTGAATTGTAGAAAAATTTGCTTCCTACTCCTAACCCAAGCTAAATCTTCACTCTAAGGTGTGTTCTTCTTCTCCTCTCTTGGAAAGTTCTCTCCAAGTTTGAATAATAATGGAAAGATGCTCAATTCTGCTGAAGAGTGGGTGTTTATAAAAATTAGGATCCGTCCTCGTGAATTTCCAATTTTGCGCTTTTTAACTGATCCCTGGTCTTCGCTATAGCAAAGGTGATCCTATAATGAGGTCGCTATAGCGAAGAACCCATTGCTATAGTGACATCTGGAACCTGATGGCAGGTCGCCATAGCAACATTCCTTCGCTATAGCGACATCCTGATCATGGTGTCGCTATAGCGGCATCTGAAGGTTTGACTTGGTTGATCCTTCGCTATAGCGAACATTAGGTCGCTTTAGCGACATCAGATGTTCCATTGATTTTGCAGGTTTTCATCTATTTTGAGCCATATTCTTCCATATTTCATCTTTTTCTTTATCAAACACTTATTCTATAAAATACCTGCAAAATGTACAATTCACAGTATAATTAGTTTCTTTATCAACACAAATTAGTACAAAGTCATAAGAACAAGAGCCATAAATGAGTGAATTTTACACACTGATCAAATAACTAATATAAGCATTACTAATGCACCCTATTTAGCATTATTCTTATACATCCTACTAAACAACCCCTTATTCTGAAACTTGGCTTGCCTTAAAATGCTTTTCTAAACTCTGACCCTTAATTAGTTTTGCTAACTCAAGTCTCAAATGTTAGTATCGTAAAAGTAATAATGAGGAAAAAGTGAGGTGGAAGATGGGCAATGAGATGGAAGCTTATGAAATGACTAGATATAATCATATACTAACAATTACTACCAATCAATTTAGTTTCCTCTTTATCTAATCGCTATTTTGTCAATAAGTTACCAAGTTCAAAAACAAAAATTACTATTTCATCAGTTATTTTTTCCTGGCTTATGATAAAGATGTTTCTTATACTAGTTTGGCAATGTCATACGCATCGATGCTTTGGCAGACTGGTGAATTTGGTAACTTGTTTACAGCTTTACGAATGAGTGGAAGGAATTTGGTTTGATGTTTTGACTAGAACTAAATCCTAACTCTACATACTTTCTTGCATGCCCCTACCAATAGAAAGTTTTCAATGTACTTTTTAATTGCATATTTCCATTGCGTATTTTTTCCCTTGATTGAGTTTCCAGTAGATTGGAGGTTTGGAGACATACTTTGGAATCCAAATGGTTCAAATTGAGCAGGACCAAAATAGAATACTTGGAGTGCAAATTCAGTGTTGCGAGCGATAAATCAGACATTGTAGTGAGGGTTGTCACTTAATCTATTCCCAAGAGAGAACTTCAAATATCTTGGGTCCATCATCCAGAGTAGTAGCGATATCGACGATGATGTCACACATCGTATTGGGGTAGCTTGGTCGAAATGGAGGCTTGCCTCTGGAATATTGTGTGATAAGAAGATAACGCTTAAATTTAAAGGGAAGGTTTATAGAATGGTGGTTAGACCGTCTTTGCTATATGGGTTGGAGTGCTGGCCAATAAAAAACTCACTTATTCAGAAGATGCAGGTAGCGAAGATGAGGATGTTGAGATGGATGTGTGGACATGCCAGAAAGATAAGATTAGGGATGAGATCATTTGGGGGAAGTTAGGGGTGGCATCTGTGGCAAACAAAATGAGGGAAGCGAGACTGCAATGGTTTAGGCATGTGAAGAGAAGAGGTGCTGACACTCCTGTTAGGAGGTTTGAGAGGTTGGATATAGAGGGTATGCAGAGGAGCAGAGGTACAGACCAAAAAAGTATAAGGGGAGGTGATCAGACGGGACATGGCGCAACTTCATATTATCGAGGGCATGACCTTAGATAGAAATGAGTGGAGGCCGCGTATTAGGTTAGAAGGTTAGACGGCTAGTAGGGGTAGGATGATGTATAGCCTTGGGATATAATAGGTTGGTGGAGGTAGTCGTGTCTTTATATATCGTGTTGTTATTTTTTGCCACTTATGGTTGTTATTTTTGTTGTCTTTATAAACAGTCATTTGCTCCCACTTTAGTTGTTTGGTTTCATATTTAGTATTTTCTGCTTTTTGGGATGATATTTTGAGTTGAGGGCTTTCGGAAACAACATCTCTATCTTTATGAGGTTGTGGTAAGGTTTCCGTACATTTTACCCTCCCCAAACCCCGCTTGTGAGATTCCACTGGATATGTTGTTGTTATTGTTTTGAGTTCCCAGTAATGTCACTGAATATTATCAGATCTGCAACTATCCCTTCACAACTAGAGCAATTCTGATGGGTCATATTAATTTGAGCTACCAGAATTTTCAGGTTAGTCTTTATTTCAAAGTGAAAATGTCCTCTCAAATGCTTCTTACCTTTTTTCTTCTTCTGCTATTTTTACTGATTAAGCATTTTTATCTTCAGGTAACTGATACCCCTGGTATCTTAAGGAGATCTGACGGTAAATATTTCTTCTTGATTTACCATTTGAATAACGTGGATAATTTTTCTCTGAATGCATTTACTATCTCCTACATAATATAAAGAAGCTGATGGCACATTGTCACTTTTGTTTGTGGAAAAGGTTGTTTGTAGGATACAAGATGTACATATTTAAAATGTGTTTATAGGGAAGTGAGTCAGTTGGACTAGGACTAGGTATACTATTGACAGAAATTTTACCACCTTTGTGTGCAAATCTTTTTGGTTAATTATACTACTTAGACGAAAAATTATTATACTTAGCCGCAATTTTGCTTATCCAAATAACAGGCTAGTTCTCCAAAAACTAAATAAAATTGGCTTGTTTGAAATTAGAAGCGTATTGCTCAATGGTTTTTTTTTTTTTTTCATTAAAATAAATCTATGGATGGAAAGTTGTCTAGAATGGGTGTAAATATAAATTCTCATGTTTTGGCATAAAAGAAAAATAATGCAACTACAGTTTCTTTCTGCTAGCTACTTAGCTAACAGTGAGAACATTACTCATAATTTTCTGAATTTCTTTCTTATAATCTGGACTTTACATTCTGTTGTATGGCTTACATCCTTATCGTTATATATTTGTTTTTAACAATTTTTCCTTTTTTTTGATTAAACCTGCAGAGGACAGGAATAACTTGGAAAAGTTAACACTTGCTGTTCTCACTCATTTGCCAACTGCAGTACTTTATGTTCATGATTTATCAGGAGAATGTGGGATGTCACCTTCTGATCAGGTATCTCAATGATTTCTATGTTTCGGTTTTTACAGGAACTTTGATCTTTCAAGTCCACTAGTAAAGATGGATTCTTTATTGTTTTTTTCCGGAATGGTTTAATCTGGAGGTGGGATTTATTATATATCTGAAGTATAATTGTGCACGTGTTAGAACTTGCATGTTCATGATTTTGATAAACTATGTTATTTGAATCTCCAAATAATGAGAAGATGGATAAAATGAGAACAGTCATGAACTAGTAGTGTATATGGACAAAAAGTTGACGTAATAGAGCTTGCATACTAGTGATTTAAGAAAGCTATTTTCTCCAAATAATGAGAAGATGGGTCATATGAGAATGGTCACGAGCTAGTAAAGTGTACATATTTTCTATCAGGAGCTAGTAAAATATAGTAGTAGGCAGTAGCCGTGCTAAATGAGAGATTCCAGTGAATACTGACTGTTACTTTCAATCTGTTTTATTGATTATAAAACTGTTTTATTGATTATAAAACTGTTTTCTTGTTTCTTCTATTTTACTTGGGGATTGGCTGTCCCTACATAGAGCTTCTGTCTACTATATAAGAGCTTCTGTCTGCTATACAAGAAACTGTTTTCTTGTTTCTTCTATTTGATTTGGGGATTGGCTGTCCCTCTTCAAACATGCAAGCGTTGTAAATGTTCATCAGTAATCTGTAAAGCTTAGGAGAATGTCAATACGCTTTGTGAGACTGGCTTTTGCTGTAACCAATTTATAGTCTTTTCTATCCTTTCTCATAGTATAGAAAATGGTTGACTGCTATGTATGGTTTATGCAGTTTGTGATCTATAAGGAAATGAGAGAGAGATTCAGAAGCCATATTTGGCTTGATGTCGTGTCCAAATGTGACTTACTGCAAGCATCTCCGGTCATCTTTGCAACAGATGATTGTAATGATGATAACTTTGAGCTGGTGAGATATAGGAAGATGGGACCTGATGGAGCCTTAAATGTGTCGGTGAAGAATGCGATTGGTCTTCATGAGGTAGCATTCTGTCTCCTTAATGCTAAGATTATAGAGGAATGAGCATGTTGGTAAACTTAAACCTGTATGAGTTTCCTTTGTGTCACAAAAGTTTTAGAACTTAATACAGAATTGGGTATTCATTTCGCAATTGGGAAACTATTTCTTCTTACCGGTGATACTTTGACCATCTATGATCCTCCGGGAGATTCAAATTGCCCCTCCAGATCAGTCTCTGTGTCATTTGATATTGAATGAGATGTCTAAGAGATATGAAAGTTCTATGTACCTGTTGGGTGCTGTTGTCTAAAAATTACATGTTTTCAAGAACATCTCACTAGTTATATACCTTACACGGGCTTGGAGTTTCTCCTCTTAGAAAAATGCTCTCAGGCAGTAGTCACACCAAATCTGAAGAGTGGTTTGAATGCTAGAACATAGTAAGAACCTGATGAGAAGGATGATGATTAGCAGGAAGATTCTCTTATGGATATGTCAGTTAACGCATAAAGTGTCAGAGAATCAAGGTAACACTTTTAAGAGGTGTAAAAATAGGACCATCTAGCGAACTTCTGCTGCTCTCTGAAGTTCAATAACTATGGTTGATTTATGTAGAGAAAAATAAAGAAAAAAGAACACAAATGATTTATGAGGTTCGGCAAGTGGTGCCTACGTCCTCGGG
>JAPFFP010000113.1:21639038-21660779 GCA_026153255.1 Solanum medicagineum
TTTATCACCTACACTAATCTAGAAATATCTCTTACAAATATCTCCTAACTTTTATCTATAATATTCTACACTATTCTGTAACTTTCCAAAAGTTAACTTTACAATTTTAAAGCTAACTCTTCACCTTAATCAACTAGGTTCAAGCATTCTGCATAATGATAACTCTTCACCTTGCGTCAAGAGAGGGTTAGGTTCAGGTATTATATATAATGATCACTGACCTAACTCTTCACCTTGTGTCAAGAGAGAATAGCTCTGCCTCTGGTGTTACGTCACCTCTTCGTCTTCGACAAAACTTGGAACCCAGGAAATTGTAGTACAAATTAGCTTAATTTGTAAAACAAAGTTCAAAGACATAGCAACAACATCTAGCGCAAAACTAAGATAAATAAATTGCATTTATTATTAAAAATAGAAAAAATACTAAATCTTACAAACAAGTCATTCAATAACAGCAAGTTCATAAGAAAAAAAAGACAGTCGACTGATATCAACGATCACGATCAAAAGGGCCTCCGGGATCAAGTTGTTTGCACAACGTCAGGTATGTCAAATAAAGTACCCGATCTTTTGCACCAGTACGATGATTGTTGGTGTGTTCACAAAAAAACTTAAGTTCATCCAGAGTACAACATCCAAGCATCTGGCCAAGTAACAAAAACAACCAATTTATCTTACTCTTATCATTTGAAAGAATCGGTTTGGCGCTATTCTCTTGCTTACATAATTGACAAGTAGGAAGGATAGGGTTCATCCAAATGTCCGGGGCGCGCTCACACATATCACTTTTATTTTCAATCAAGTAAGTTCCAATCTCGAAAAACTTCTCCTTCAAATCAAACTCCATACTGTATTTCCTCTCACACCTCTTGCATTGAACGTCTCCTTCTATTTTGAAGAGTTGCTTGGAGCACAAGTATTCCAGCGTGTGGATCATGGCTAGGCGGTTTGTTGCCCAAGGAAATGGAGGGGGGATAAAGGTCACCTCTTTACCTTTACTCGCCTTAACAGGATTACGTTTTTTGCGCCTTGACTGACCGTGTTCGGTTTCTTTTATTGGCTCAGTTGATGCGACTGGTGGGAGGTACAAAGTACTCGAAGGTGACATAAGTGGAGTAGGAGGAGGTGAGCCATTTTTAGGAGTAGAACCAAACGATGACATTAATTGAAGTTCTAAAAAGTCGTCTTTTTCTCCTCCTCCTCCTCCTTCATTTTCGTTAGTATGAAAATTCTTCCTCTTCTTATTGATTTGTTCATCATTATTTTGGTTGTTCATTGAAGTAAGATAGTAGGAATGTTAGAACTATAGGAAAGAAAATTAATACAAAAGATTAAAATGAAAGAGGTGTACATATACTTGGGAGTTGTTAGAGATAAATCAAAAGAAACAGAATTTGAGAAATTTATGTTCAGTTAGAATTCTTTCAAATTTAAAATTACATACATGTAACTATAATTACATAATTAAATTAATAGACCAGAATTTTTGAAATTTCATGTGAGTTGGAATTTTTAATTATTGAGATCTAACAAATGAGACCTCACTCTTCTTTTAAATTTATCTGTGGTAGTTACTATTTGGACATTCAAATATTGCTTAGATTATAATTTTTTTAGTATTTTATAATATTGATAGTACTTAATATGGTATTTTGTAAAATTTTAAATTTTATTTCAAGAAAATCAGAAATCCTATGTTGAATTTACACCGAATGATCAAGTCAAACAGTCTGAATTGATGAGCGTAGTATTTTTTAAAATTACAGGATTTGACAAACATTTACTAATAATTATTTAATAAGGGTGTAGTTTCAATTAATTGTAAATATTTTGCAAACGTCGAATTTTTTGTAAAAGTTATACAAATTTTATTTTATCTCTCCTCTCTCTCCATATGATTTTGATTTTTAGTCATCTCATCCATATCAATTTTGAATTTTGAATCTTCTCCTTCTCCCTCCTAATCGTATAATTCAGGTAAACCGCCAAATGTATATAAACATTACTCTTTTTTTTTTTTTTACAAAAAAGAATAGGGTTCTATATTTTTCCCAACATTAATATACAAAATATCACATTTTATACAACATTAATATACAAAATATCACATTTTATACAATAATTTATATCATTGTCAAAAATTATATATAATTAGACATGTATATACAAATGTTCTAATAAGACATGTAACCAATTATTGTTTATATACAACTCAACAACTTATATACATATACAAATAATTTTATAGCAGTATGTTTAGTTACATACAAATATATACTCATTTTTGTATATTTCAACATTATTTGGAACTCCAGCTTAAACGGGAACTAATTCTTTTTCAAATATGTATTACAACTAAGTTTGAGATACACAAACCTATATTAAAGGAAACTGATTAGAACAAATAGTAATTTTGTTTGCTTGAAAAGATAAAATGTAATCCTATTATTTCAATAAAATTGCTATTGTCATATATTACATAAATTATTAAATGAATTTCTTTTTCCATGGGTAGTGTGTACAAATTAAGGGCAGGGACATAGTCAATGCAAGGTGATGATTCCCGTTTATTAATAATCTATTTAATCATCTAAATCTATCGGTCAAGACTATAAACTAGTTGAATATATTAATATCCTCATCTAATTGTCACTTCTTCTTTATTAGTTTTCTTGACATTTAATTAATGATAAATATGAATAGAGCAAAAAATTACATTATTTACATATGTTTAAAATTATTTTTTGAAACCCCTTAACTTCTTTGTAAGCTTTTTTTTTAATTTTATATATTTTGAACATTCAAATAAAAATCTTGACTTTGTTACTGACGATAAACACAAAGATTTATAAATTATACAAAATATTATCCAAAGTAACTACCCAACCTGAAATATTTATCTCAATCGTAAATATTGACACCTTAACTCATCCAATCAACACAATTATGAGTCATATTTGTTACGTTTAAATTTCAATATGATGCCCAACACGATACAATATGGGCCAGCTTGACCTGGATTTTAAATTAGAGAATAGTTCCTCAGTGGCCTAATTGGGTCCAATTGGGCTCGCTTGAAATTTTAAACCCCATCACATCGATGTTATACAATCTTAACTTATATACATTGATAATGTTAAAAAAAAAAAAAAATTACACCATCAATTTATCTTTCAATGTTATAACAACCAAAAAAAAGAGGATAATTTATAGATCCAAATTATATTTTCGATTTTTTCAGGTGACTTAATAATATAAGCATATGACAAAATCATTAAAATTGATATATTTTGTGAATATCCTTAAAGATTCGGGGTTAGGCTGCGTACATCCGACCCTTCCTCACCCCGCAATGAGCGGGAGCCTTTTGAGGCAGTGGGGTATGTTGTTGTTGTTGTATTCCTTTTATTTAGTGGATGGAGATATAGGATCCGAATGATAATTTGTTAAGAGAATTTTTTAGAAGAAACTATAAATATTTTCATAAAAAGTTATCTTTAATGATATGACAGAGACGACTCAATAAAATTAGTGGTCAAAATACAAATGCCACTTAATCTTAATATGTGATAAATATGCATGTGGTCTCACAATTGTTATTATGGAGGTTACTATCATCTTCCCTGGACTCAATTATGCAAGTCATGGTTGACATTTTAATATGGACACATGAACTTTTTCCAATTTTTTGTTATTCCCATATTGACACTAGGCTCAATTTGGTTGCTCTTTTATGATAAGAAAAACGAATATCGTAGAAATATATATTAATGTAAAGTTAGTCAAAATGTGTACTGAATACTAATCGAGAGATCAACTTTTTTTTAAGTATTCAAAAGTTTCAATACTTTATCAATTTTTTATTTTTATTTTTGAAAAAATTGATTGCAGTCAAACTTTCTATTTGATTGATAATCTTTGCGGTGCTTGAGGTAACTTAGTTTTTATTTTCAAAGACAAACTGATTAACATTCAATTAAGTTTTTAAGGTGTTTTTCAGTGGGGTAGATATGTGGAGAAGGGGGGGGGGGGGGGGAGTTGAGTAGCTCAAGTAGGCGGCAGACTGACATACTTGCTTCAGTAGCTTGATGGTACATCTATAATTTTATATGGTTCTTACGCTATAATTTATAGGGCTTATTTTTTATGTTAAAAATGTTGCTAACTATGATAATTAGAACGGCTCAAGCAGATAGCACGTCGAAAAGTTTAAGGGTATATCTGTAAATTTTTTATGATTCTTCCTTCTCAATTTGTTATGGCTTATTTTGACTGATAAAAACTACTGCTAATTAATGCTGCTCGAACAGATAGCAAATCAAATAACTTAAAAGATATGTTCATATTTTTTTATGATACATTTTTATATAATTTATTTATCTTATCTTTAATATTTAAAAAATATTACTAATCATGATAATTAAATCTGCGGCACCAAATATCACAGAGAAAAGTCCTTCAAGAACCCACCTAGAATTCCCATGGATTCGATTTCCCTTTGTTTCGACTTTTCTCTCAAATTAAAAAAGAGAAGAAAAAAGTATCCCCTTTCTAGAACCAGTAGTTCTTTTGCTTTTTTTTTTCTTCATAGTTTTTGACTTAATTCTTATTTAAAATAAAAAATTAATGTCCATCATAAATATCCAACAATTTCTCCCGAATCATAGAAAGTCCACAAAAACGGCTATGAGGGAGTAATTTCAATGGAAATAAAGAAAACGAAAGGTGAGATTTCTTTATAATTAATTCCAAGAGAAAATATAATACTCCCCCTATCTCATGACACCCCTTTTGTTTATTCCATTTAAAAAAAATTATTTTATTTTAATTGAAAATAAGTTATTTTTAATTTTTCTTATTTTTTAATAATTTTTAATTATATAAATATTTTTAAAATAATATTAATTATAAATTAAAAAATTAAATATCGTGTAAGTTAAAAGATATCACATAGGTGAAGGTAGTAGTACATTTGCTTGTACTCTTTGCTTCCCTTTTTAGTCGTCATATTGTACTTTTTCGAAAATTAAGTTAACTAAAAGGCAGTTATATATTTGCTTGTACTCTTTGCTTCCATTTTTAGTCGTCATATTGTATCTTTTTGAAAATTAAATTAACTAATTTTCAAAGCTAAATTAATAAATTAATTTAATATTTTAAAAGAAATTTTTTAATATTTTTAAAAAAATATTATAATTACAACTTTTTTCATATCTTGAACCTATAAGTTTGAAAGAATAGTGATTAAGTAGGTGAATCTAGAATTTAAAATCAGTAAAAATAGAAACTTATTTCACAAAAATATATATTGGATTTGACTATGCTTTGTGTATACACTTGAGGGATAATAAACTATTAATCACCTAGATTATTAGTAAATTTTAATGTTGGTGGTTGTAATATTTTTACTAAGCATGTCTAACCTACTGTATTTTATTAATTAGAATATGTGGTTTGGTTTTTACATAGGTAACAAGTTTGAATTAGATTGTAGTATCCTTTAAACAAATACAATACAAAATTAACATCATGCATAAATAATTAAATAATTCATCATACTATGAAAATTCACGAGAAGAAAAGTAAAAAGCTAACATTTTAATTAATGAAAAATTAAATATCATAAGGATTTAAAACATTGCAATAGAAAGATATTATTTGAGAATAGTTTGAAATACCTTCATTTTTATTAGAGGTCTGAAATTTAAATATTCAAAAATAAAAGAAAAATTATTGAGAGCACAGCTAATAGGAAAATACAGTGCATAAATTTAAATTTAATTAAATTTCATTATAAATATATATTGAACACCAAATAAAATATAAATTAACGCATTAAAAGAAAAAACCTATTTGACTACATACAGGCTTACTGTATGCAAGGTGGTTGAGATTTCAAACAAACAATAACTCATCATTGGTTGACTTATCTAACGGCGGATAGCGTCCGTTTATGGACATTGGATAAAATTAAAATGATATAAAGATATTTAATTATGATTTTGTATATACGTGTAAACCGATAAATGGTTGGAAAAAAATTTAATTAAATTTGAGTATCCAAGAATAAAAGAAAAATTATTGAGAGCACAACTAATAGGAATATGCAGTGCATAAATTTAAATTTAATTAAATTTTATTAAAATTCTATCATATGATGATCAAATTTATATAATTGGTTTACGTCATGTAGAATTCATATAAAAAATTTCTTCACATATTCACAAAGGCTTAAACCAAAGAATTTATAATCAATGTATCCGATTAACTAAATTCATATTGTATAGAACCTGTTTAAAAAAGTATTTTATATATATAAAAAATCTTAGTGGCTCAAATTCAAAATTTTATAATCAATTATATACGATTTCAATCTAAGCGCTTTATACTACAAAAATAAAATGTCAGAAATAAGAATATACCTAAAAGAAAGTTGTAAAGTTACAATAATATATTATGACAATTATAATTTTAGTCTGTAATTTTTAAGGTGCGCCTTGAATGTTGTTATCTTGTCAACATCATCACTAGTGACCCAAACATGTGAGGTCTCATTTTAACATGTTATATGTAATTTTTATTCTTGTTTTGTTAGTTAGTTGAGCACATTGACTTGAATACACATGTTTTTACATGTGTATCTAGAAGCTTGCAAATATAAGTCAAAAGGAAAATGAGTGAGAGTGACTTGTGATAAATCTTCAACAACAACATTATCCCAATGCTTCAAAGGCTTTCGTCCATTGCGGGGTTGGATGTATGCAGTCTGACCCCTATGTTTAAAAACATAGCGCGACTGTTTTCGGATGACCCATGATGAGCGTCAAAAGTTGCATTGACTAACTGCTACTTCACAATTGAAAGAAGCGTAGGCAGTTTAAAGAGTCATTTTATTTTAATCCATCATACCCTAAAGCCAAAAAATAGTGAATCTTTGACTCCATCCAAAATTGATAGAAATGACTTGTGATAATCTTCAAAGGGAAAAAAACCAATGTCATATCCATTTGACAATTCAACTTTAATTTATTTCAAAGTATAATGTGAAAGCTAATTTAGCTAGAATATAATCATTTATACTCCTTTTTGTTTTCCATTCTCCCCACTTTTGGAACCTTTAATAATTATTATTTTTCCTTTGTTCACTTATATTTATATATTGATCTACAATAAGATGCATTTTTTTGTTTGTCCATCAGTTTAAAAAATTAAGAATAATTTATCTTTATTATTAATTATAATTATTTTTTAGAATATTAAATTTATTATATTAAAAGATAATATAATAAAATATTTATTTCATTCTTCTCACACCTAACTTGTGAAATTTCACTAGATATATTGTTATTGTATATTAAAAAATAATATAATAAAGTACTTATTCTATTTTATTACTCGATAAGAGGTGAATAAATAAAGACAGAAGCAATATTAGAATGTGATACCTTTACCATGTTATGCAAATATGCTTCTTTCTAGATATAGTTGGCATCTTGTTAAATTCTTGTTGGTAGCAAGGTCAGAATTCCATAATTTTTGTTTGAATAATATACATTGGTATTAACAAGTTTATTAACTATGTGTGATAGTAAGTTTAGAATTCAATATTTGATATTTGAAATTATCATTATAAAATTCAGAACCTATAAGAGTTAAATCTCAACTCTGTCGAGAACTACTATTTAAACTATGCATTGCGATATAAAAATTGGTCGAGTGATTTTAAATACAAGAAATGAAATTTGTATGCATTTACGTATTGAAGGTTATTCAAATTGGGGAAGTGGTTGGTGTTTACGATAAATTTTAAAGTGATGAACATTGATTGTCATCATAAATAAAATATGACAAAATAAAGAGTTTATTTATAAGTACTTGTAAGTATAATTATGATTATTGTTGATTCGGAGGTTGTTAGTAACATATTTCTCGATCGAATAGAATGTAGAATGATTTGGACATATATATTACTCCCTTCTCCCATATTATAAAAGCATCTTTCTATAAATATTTGTCCCATATTATAAGTGCACTAACTAAAATAGGACGAAATTAATTATTTTTTTCCATTTTACCCTTGCCATTAAATAGAGGATTTATGATTTTTTTCTAACTTAATTTAATGTATATTGATGTAAATGAAGGGTAAAATGGTAAAGTCTACTAATATATTAATGATTTCTTAATAACCGTGTAAAATGAAAACTGCCGAGACGAAGGGAATATTTGATTGCAAGATAGACTTTGAGAAAGACAATATTTGACTGTCTTAATCTTTTATGAATTCCCAACATTTTATGGGAGGTTATATTCGAGAGAAGCTATCTTTTTTATAAGCATGGCTAGGATTTAGGTAAGATAGCATCCCAAAAATTCTAAAAACTTTAGAATTTTGAGGATAAATTAATTTGTTAATCTACTCTTGTGACATTTTTTGTTTGTGTTTTGACCATACACAGCAAATTAACAAAGATAAAATTACATACGAAATCATGCCGTAGTTTAGGGTTAATTACTTGTCTTTTAAGCTGCATAATTATTTTAAGTTATTATGTTTAGAAACGTCAAATTAGTTTAATAGTCAATCTAGTTAAGTTTTGGGGGGGTCATAAACTGTTAATCTACCACTAAATTATATATTTTTGTGTTATGTTAAGTTTATATTAATATCATGTATCATATAATATAGTTCAAATATAACATATTTTCTACACAAATAGATGAAAAAGCATATAGTGTAATTAATTAAACATGTTGAATTATGTGTACCACAGGTATAAATATCAAAAAGATTACCAGCATTTGAGAGAGCAAATTAAAAGTTCTATTACACACATACATATGTAAGTAAATAATTATTGAAATATTTTTCATAGTTTAAATTAATTTAATTGTTTAATTTTTAATGATAATTTTAGAGTTTTCTTCCATTTTTATTTGTTTATTTGGATTTCTCATGTGATGAGTTCGGGATTAACTTTAATTGCTTTTAAGGAGTACTCCCTCTTTCCAATATTGTCCACTATTAGTGTAGCGCAGAGATTAAGAAACACTAAATGGTAGAGGTAATTTTATCAATCTTTGAATATAATAAATATAATGTTTTGAAAAATGTAATATGAAAATAATTATAATTAATGATAAAGATAAATTAGGAACTACTCGTGTAAAATTATCTCTTGATTTCATAAAATGGACAAGTAATGTTAGAAATCTGATTTTAGTATAATAGACAAGTAAAAATGAACCGAGGGAGTAACTAAAAAGAATAAAAATGAAAAGTAATGTGTAATTAATGTCTTTATATGGCCTTTTCTCAAAGGGCGTGGAATATTCTAACAATTCTTTTTTTTTAATTACAAGGGAAACTTGCAGTCGTTGCTTTTGGGGTGTGCACAAGGTAAACTCTCGCTCCTATGCAATAATTCGCAAATCACATAGGAGAAGTAACCCGCACTAGCCAAGTTCGATGCGAAGAGCTCGACCCAGGGGACAAACCCTTTGTTTCGCTGGCAAGAGGTTTCAAGCTTGAGAGTCCCAAGCCCAATCACTACGCCGTCCTGAAGGATTCAAACAATTCATTTATTTTGAAATGAAGAGAGTAATACTCACCAACAGCTACTATTTATGTCAAACAATATAAGATTACTATAATTAAGTGATTTAATGAATTTCCCTACAGTCTCACTAATATCAAATTTTTATTAAATTGAGCTGGTTTAACTTGATTGACAGGGAGCAATTATACAAAATAAATAGTTATACACTTGATTTTAATTATATGGATAGTAGTTCATACTGAAATAAAGTCAATTTTATTAAATGTCAAGGCTCTACTGTAGAAGAGTCACAATTGGACTATAATTAAGACATTAAATAAACAAATATACAAAGTCAAAAATACAGTTACTCCATCAATTAATGGTTACTATCATACTAGCTAGTACAAACAATAGGATATGTATAACACATAACATAACCCACTTATATATGTACGAATATATTATAGAGGAACTTTAATAAATATCCTAGGATTTGAAACTTAATATGATCAAATAACTATATTTTACATAATTATACAATATAACCTTGGCTATATGATCTGGAGAGGAGGAGAGAGGCGAGCGAGATCGAGAGAGGGAAGAGAAAGATGAACTGTATATGTATATTTGTCAAATTGTATATATATATATATATATATATATCTGTCAAATAATTATATATGTGCAATTAATATACATATATATTTGTATATCTGGCAAGCGAGATTGAGAAGAGGGAGGAGAGAGGCGAGCGAGATCGAGGGAGGGAGGAGAGAGAAGAGCGAGAGTGGAGAAAGGCGAATTGTATATTTATATCTGTCGAATTGATTATGTATATCTGTCAAAATAATTGTATATATGCGGCTAATATACATTTGTAATTGTATATCTGTAAAAAATTGCAAAGAGAGAGAGAGGAGAGAGGCGAGAAAGAGGAAGAGAGGAGAGAGAAAATAACAACAAAATCCTAACTATAGCTGTAAATTGTAATTTTTTCAAACTATAGATGTATAATGTAAATACATATTATATTTTTGCTTAATTATGTTGTTTTCCCTATATTATATCATGCATTTTAATTGATAAATTACTATCTGATAAGAAAAAAGAAAGTTTATTTTTGATCAAAAGAAGAAAATTTTGAAGAGAAAACTATTAAAAATACCCTTGAACTTGGGGCAAGTTATTAGTTTCATTCCCGAACTATCAAAAATGTTAAAAACACCTCTTAACTTGACAAGAATTTAGGGGTGTATCTAAGTCCGGTTAGTCAAGTAGAAGGGTATTTTTAACTCTATCAATAGTTTGAGGATGAAACTAATAATTCGTATCAAGTTTAGAAGTATTTTTAATACTTTTCTCAATTTTGAAAGTTTCTACTAGTTTAAATGCATAGGGATCTATTTTTCTCTCTAAAGAAGTCATCGTTACTGTTCCTTTTTTGAATGCATTGTCCTGTTTTTTATTAGTTGTCATGTTTATTTATACTATTATTTTTCCTTTTTATAATTATTTTATTTAGCTATAATTGAGTCGAATCTTTCAAAAATAAAATCTCCACCTTCACGAGAGAGAAAGACAATACGTTAATTTTTTCAAATCTCATTTATATAATTTTATAAAATATATTATTATTGTTATTGTACCACTCATTTCCATATAGTCAAAAACAGTCTGTTTCCTAGTAATAACTATTGCCCTGTGACATATTGGACCCACAGTACGACGAATTTTTCTCACAGAAATATTTTTTATGAAAATTATTTTCTGGTATTAATTGCTTGCTGAATCTATTATTAGAAAAATATAGTAAAGATCAGTAATGATAATAATAACAATATTAACAAATCACGGATTGAAAATCAAAGTTTTGTTATAATAAATTAGATAAGCATGAATAGTTACGTACAATTCCATAAAAACAAGGTTGAAAATCCTGCAGAAAATAAAGTACAAAAAGAAATTAAACTTGTGCATCCAAGTCAAGAAATGTGCTTACGAAAAAAAAAAAAAGGGTACAAGCTAATTATATAAATATATAAAGTTAGGTTTGATTTCCATTCTTGGCGGTTGTTTAATTGCAACAACTAAAACTAAAGTAGGATTTAATTTATACTTGAGAAGAAAGTTTGATATCCTCCATAATATCATCATTTAATGGTAATATATCATCGTATGGCTCACATATACCCTTTTATTGTTATTTATATTTGATGGCGCTTGAGTTGAGGTATTTTAGAAACAACTTCTCTACATTCACGAGGTAGTGATAAAATTTGCATAGACTGTACTCTCCTTAAATCTCATTTGGTGAGATTTGACATATCACTAGGCATGTTATTATTATTTGTTATGTCAAAAGGACTCCATTTGATTATATTCGTAAAGTCTGATAGTCCTCGATTGAAGATGAGTATGTGTAAAAATATTCAAATCCCTGCTTGTGATACTATATTGTACTGATTAAAATATTTGCGACTTGATTGACTTATCTATAGCAAAATAATAATAATAATAATAAAAATGTCGAACCTCCAAAAATAGACAACATGTTGTTAAATAATTTTAAGAAAAAGATCACTAGTTGTTTCCTATTATTCTATTATAAGAAGAATATAGATAAGATTTCATAATTAGTTCAATCATTTGGTATTAGAAGTTTATTAGATTAGAATGAAGTTTTTATTGTCAAGTTTATAACTTCTTACAATTTTCTACCAGCATCTTTGGCCATGATTTAAATTAGAATTTTTCTAAATATGTCAATAAGAAGTATTTTCATTTTCTTTCATTGGGTACAAATTTTAAAACTTAAAAAATCTTGAACGATTAATTTGGCAAAACAAAAAGAGGTGGGATGAAGATGTACACGTCTATTTATATTCGACTTTTTTTTTTTAGAATTAAATCATCACCAAAATTAAAATAATTATTAATTTAAATATTAATTATTTTTTCCAACTCTATCCTTATTTATTGTATCATTCTACAAGAAGATAAGAAGCCAATTTAAATGGGAAACGTTGGAAATCAGACAAAATTAGGTCAAAGTTGTTCTATTGTTTAAATTAAAATTGACTATGTTGTATCAATATTAGGCATTGTTTGTTATATATATATAATTGGACATTGTCGTGAAGCGGTAAATTTTTTTTATTCTTAATTAGATATTTTGAATCAAATTGAATCAAATTTTGTAGAGTCGATTTTTAATGGAGAATATTTTATTTCTAAAATAAAATTTTTCAATGTAAATCAAGATAAGTCGGGCTTCAAATATATATTTTATATCGAATAACATGCCTAAATCATTCGACTATCTATTTTATAAAATAAAACTATATACAAAATATATAAATAGCGCATATTTTATACTAAACTATACATACATACACATACATACATACATACATATCCATTTTAAAATAGTACTACATAATCCGATTAGTTTATTAAAATTTTTCAACAGTGGGTCACCAGAATTTATAGAATCTTAGGTGGGAAAATAAATGAGAATTATTTTATAAATTATATATTCCAATAAAGTCAAAAAGTGAATAGCTGGTCAACTAGGGCACTGCACTATTCAACTCTTTTTACTTAGAAAATACGTATAGATGATAAAATTAGTTTATAAAAATATAAATTATTATTATATATAATAATAATAATATAATAATTATACTCAACTTGAAAAGACCATTATTGGCATTTACTAATAGACAATGACATACAACCTTAAATACAATCTTATTTTGTGCTACTAAAGTATTATAGTTGATATATACAAAATCCATGAAGTTTAGTATAATAAAAGAAATTATCGACTATTATAGTGAGATGAATAAAATTTTTTATTTTTAATTAAATATTTTGAGTTTTAGTTTAGAAAAAAAATTGATAGGGAGCCTCTTTTCTAAAGTAATTAAACTAAATAGACGCTCACCCAATCATTTAAACTAAAATAGCTAACGAATATGTAATATATGTATAATTAATATATATACAGTTAGCAAAAGTAAACAATGAATTCTGTTGGTTTTTTTCACTCTATATTCGATATTCATATTGAGATGACCACGGATAACTTAGATGCATGGCCGCATAATTTTTTTTTTAATATTTAAGGTTTAAATTTAAAATTTTAATTAATAATAAAGAGATTTTATTTATCCCATCGAGACGCTTGGTACACCTTAAAACTCTTGAACCACTCAAGATAGAGAGAAGTTGAGGTCTATATAAAGGTGGTAGTGAAAGCAAACTTTCTATGCTTTCTCAATAATGCATTTTTTGAAGTTTTAGTGTAAGAATTTGAATAAAGGGGATTATCCATTTCTTTACAATTATGACAACTTCTCAATATGTGGATGAAAATGGGCAAGATGATGGATATACAAAAGATGGAACAGTGGATCTCAAAGGAAATCCTGTACTTAGATGCAATACTGGTGGATGGAAAGCTTGTTCCTTCATTGTTGGTATGTCATCTTAGCTCCCTTACACCCCCTCCCCCCAAACCTCTCTATCTCCGTGATATAATAATAAGTACACTTCAATCTCAAATAAGTTGAAGTTGATTAGTTGTTTGTCGCTCCATTTAAACACGTCTCATCCATGTAGACATACAAATAGACATTTGTGCATAGTCAACACTCTTGGAGTCAAGAAGATAAAAAGTTCATTAGTCATTCTATATCTCCAAGATAAAATTATTGTTGTCTTTTTTTTTTGTTTCTTATCTAGTGTCTAGTATCTGTACAAGTTGGAGCTCAACTATTTTGAATTCGCGCTGTGTAGGGCCTCATTTGAAGGAAAATACTACCTGTCAAAGATTTTTCCATATCTGATCTAGGACGGCTCGAACTTGAGAATTCTAATTAAGGAAAAAGCAGTTACATTCGTTGCACCACATCCTTCGTTGGTCAACACTCTTGGAGTCTAGAAGATAAAAATTTCATTAGTCATTCTATATCTCTAGGAAAAATATGTTTTTTTTTCTTCTCATGTGATGTCTGGTACCTCCATTGGAGCTCAATTATTTCGAATTCGCGCCGCGTAAAGCCCCATTCAGAGGGAAGTTAGCGCTCCCTACCAAGAACTTTTTCATAATTAGGACGGCTCAAACTTGAGACTTCGAATTAAGAAAGATGTAGCGACATTCGCTGCATCACATCCTTTGGGATCATGAAAATAGCTCTTTATAAAACTGAAGGAATCATCTTTGATCTGCACTTCTTCCCACTTGATTTTTTTTTCGGCATGTATAACGGGAGCTTAGTGCACAATTTTTTTTTAGTATGATTAAATTTGTTCTAAAGAGGCTAAAACGGATAAATTTCCCATTTTCATATGTAGAATATGTAACATGTCTCTGCAGTATTTTTCTTTGGTGGTTTAATCTAATTTATGTGACACAATTGGATAAGATTCAAGGAAAAAAGTTTTTTTATTTTTTAAATTTATGGGTTTTAAAACAAACCTAATACATTTGTAAATGACTATAAATCATTTTAGAAAAAAATTTATAATTATATTAGTTTAATTATACAAATATAATATTTTACTATGACAGATTAATAAAAAAAATGCATAACATAAATTAAGACGACGAAATCATAGATTGTTACCCAATGTTTAAGAAAATGGCCCCCAGTAAACCATTTTAGAAGAAATCATATAAATGGAGCTCGTTATCATATTCTTTTATAAACAGTCTCTCTATCTCTATGAGGTAGTGATACGGTCTGTGTATATCTCACTTATGAAATTTTACTGGATATATTATTGCTATTATTATTTTGGCACAGTCAGAATTTTTATTAAGAATAGTTAAAATAAAAATTTTAACTTGTATATAAAAAAAATACTAAACTACAAAATATGTAATTTCAAAAGGCTAAAACTATAGAAATATCATAGATATAGATCCTTATACTACTTTTACGTGATTTAAATTCACAACTAATGATAACAACATTAAACCAACCTTATGAAAAAAAGTCAAAAAGTAAAATAAATAGAGTATACTATATACTATAAAATATCTTTGATTAAAAGAAAATATCTTCAAACATGTTCTTTGATACTTCCAAATGGATAATTTAGTAAACGTTTCAAGAGATTTTGCAGATCATATTTAGATAAGTTCTAGAAATTAAAGAACATGTACACACGTTTTAAAATTCTATTTTTTTTAAAAAAAAATTTATAAAAAGGTGGGGTGTCATTCCTCTAATAATGCATGTAAATATCCTATTTACTATATTAAAATCTATGTGCCCCACCAATATATGTAATGATGGTTTTAATCAGAGATTTTGAGTTTGAGTGTTAGTATATATATATTTTTTTGAGAGCATCGTCTCTAAAAAAGTAGTCTTGCGGAATTCAAGTTTAAATTATAAGATTTTAAGCCAATTAAATTATAAGATTTATTAGGACCTATTTCATATGGTAGGTTAAGACTAATTTGGCAGATTAAATGTAGAAGTGAAATTAAAATGTTGAATTTATCTATTTTCAAGAAAATAATTTATTTTTAAATAAAAATATATTTTTATCAACTTGATAAATGAAATTGTAGCTCTGCCTCAAATTACTGGATGTGATCTTCTTTCACCAAAGAGTTTGTGAAAAGTCATATAGTTGCATTTTATCAAGATTACTACGTCACTATGTGGAACCCATATTCTAAATAAAGAAAATGTTCTTAAAAATTTTTACTATATAATCTTAAAGATAAATATTTTTTTTAAAAAAAAATCTAAAACTACATACTTTATTTAAATAAAAGAAATTATGAAATCAATGTCATTGGCTTTTCCATCAATCATTTGGCAATTGCATTATTACCTTTTTCCTACATTTATTTTGAGTTACAAACAATTCAACCATAATGAGTTATAGAATTAAGAAACAGTAAATAATATAAATATTTATAATTAATTATAAGAATAAATTAGAAATTAAGTGTAAAATTATCTCTTGATTTCGTAAAGCAGATAAGTATCCATTTACTTTTCGTATAATGGACAAATAAAGATGAATAAAGAAAATACGACAACTAGTGCGCAAAACTAAGGAGCTCATTGTCAGGGAAGCTAACTGAATATCTATCTACTGATTCCACTTTCTAAATAGAAGGGAAGAGGTCAGTTGTCAACAGTAGGAGGATACGATGAGTACCAACAACCATTCTACTCGACTAGAACTTCTAACTGAAGTTGCTCACGTTTTTTAGCAGAATCTGGTCGTACAATAATCTTTTAATTAGTATTGTTATAGTTGTAGAACCATTGGTGTAACTTAAAAATTACGAGTTTACGTGAATCTCATAATTTTTTAATGATTTTTATTGCACCTTATTTTAGTTTTGACTACTTTGTTTTAATTGTGGATTATAATCTCTCTTTTTTTGGTTTTTTGATGAATTTGCAGTATATGAAGTGTTTGAACGTATGGCATATTATGGTATTTCATCAAATTTGGTGATATACTTAACAGAGAAGTTGCATCAAGGGACTGTTAAATCTTCAAATAATGTCACAAATTGGGTTGGAACTATATGGATGACTCCTATTTTGGGAGCCTACTTTGCTGATGCTTATCTTGGACGTTATTGGACTTTCTTGATTGCTTGTGGAATTTATCTCTTGGTATGTATACACCACCCACCTCCAACCCCATCCCCACCCCTCATCCGCCTCTCACGGTTCAAATTTAAATATTCTTTTTTTTCAGATAACACTTACTTTGAGACGAAGGGAGTATATAGTTAGGGTTTAGGGATGTTGGGGTGGGTTAGGGGGTTGAATATGAGTGGATCAAAATGAATTGAGTTGATAGATAGACAGTTTAATAATCTGTGAAAAAATTACTTGATATAAGATGATGGATTGAGTCAAGATGAGTTACACAATGAGTTATAAATAGACCCGATCGACTCTCTTGCTTTATTTGTTTGTTTCTTATAATTTGATTAATAATCAAATTAAATTAATTAAGAAAATTCTTTATTGTGGTTATATATAGTATTAACAAACAAATAAAAAGTTATATACATACACACAGATAGATAGCTAAACAGATATATAGATAGACAAATAGACAGACATATTGATGGATGGATGGATGGATAGACAGACAGACAGGTTTCTCATGGTCAATTCTTTATAACTCAAATAGATTCAACTTTTAGATTGATTTAGCTAGATGAATCAAAATAGATCGAATTAATAAATGTTATGATCATTAATTTAAAAAATCGATTCGATTGTATAACTCGTGTTTAAAAGTTAATTTTGCCACTTTATATAGTCGAAATCAAAAGAAAATGCATTGACTATTATTAGTATATAAAAACGTAATTTCTAACTATATGTTATTGATTTTTCTTGAGAAAATGTATGTGATCGATATGTAATTTCCTTATATCAAATTTTTTGACTTAATGTCAGGATATTCTAGTCCAATTATTGGTTACATGAGTGGTCCACTAATTGGGTGACAAGACTAATCTTATATATCATAAATCGTGGAATGAGGAAAGCGACTCGATCAAAAAAAAAAAAACAAATAAAAGATTGACATAAGATTAATGGTCATGCTCACGTATTAAAATTATAAAAGTAAGGGAAATGCCATAAATTATTTATTTTTGTAACTTGACAACTTGATAAATAACGTGATACTTGTCTGCTATATAAGACGTGATTATCAAATATGTATAAAACAAAAACAATATAAATGATGAAGTCATGACAAAGATGATGGGAGCAATATGATATACTCTCTTTATCTCAGTTTATGTGGAACTTTTTGATTTGGTATGGTGTTTATGAAAAAATGAAGATTTTTGAAATTTATGATCTAAAACAATTCTTAGATATATGTAAAATTGATATTCATTTCATTAAATAAAAGAAAACTTTTTACGTAAGGTGATAATTTTTTTGAAAACAGACTAAAAAGAAAAGAGTGTCACAAATAAGAATGTATTTGATATATTTCTTGTCTTTAATTAGCACCTGTCAGTTCAGTCAATTCTATTTTTGGAATTTTGTTTGAATTTCCATAAAATTCAAGGAATTTTCCACTATGTATAAGTAGTGGTGGAGCCAGAATTTTAATTAAAAAGGTTTAAAATTGTAAGAAATAAATACATGAACTAGTTGAAGAGGGTTTGATATCTACTATAGCAACAACAACATACTCAGTGGAATTTATAAGTGGGATCTGAAGAGGGTAAAATGTATGCACATCTTATCACAACTTCAAAGGTAGAGAAGTTATTTCCTGAGAACTCTCATCGATTCGATATCTACTATATATATATATAAAAACTTATTTTAACTATATATAAATAGTTTAGTTTTTCGTCGAAGGGCCATATTGTGGCTCCGCCCCTGTGGACAAGTTATTCCTATATCAATTGATGAGTCATATCATGTCCATGCTAATAGGCCAATATGTTATTACAAATCTAAGGAATTTGCTTAGTACACAAAATTGTAATCTTTCCTATCAATGATTATGCCAGCTTCGCATGTCACTACTAAAAACTCCATATGTTTGATAGGAACATTCATTGAAAATTCATGGTTTTTGTAATAGCGCGTCAATGGTAAATGTATCATGCATGTATATATTTATGTTATACTAACTAACTAACCAAATTTTATTAAAACTTTTGACAGGGTATGTCTATACTAACACTAGCAGTATCAATCCATGGCCTAAAGCCTCCTCCTTGTGCCAATCCAAGTGCAATGGACTGCAAAAAAGCCTCCACACTTCAACTAGCTGTGTTCTTTGGTGCACTCTACACCTTAGCCGTCGGCACAGGTGGCACGAAGCCCAATATATCGACGATTGGCGCCGACCAATTCGATGAGTTTCACTCTAAGGAAAAATCCCAGAAACTTTCATTTTTCAATTGGTGGATGTTCAGTATTTTCCTAGGGACACTCTTTGCTAACACTGTGCTTGTGTACATTCAAGACAATGTGGGCTGGTCACTTGGATATGGGCTTCCAACATTGGGCCTTGCTATATCAATTATGATATTTTTGGCTGGATCATCTTTTTATAGGCACAAAAAGCCCAGAGGAAGCCCATTTACAAGAATGGCTAGGGTCATTATTGCTGCATTAAGGAAATGGAATGTTAAAGTCCCTAATGATCCAAAAGAGTTATATGAGCTTGATTTGGAAGAATATACCAAGAATGGAAAAGTTAGAATTGACTCCACTCCTACTTTAAGGTTTGTTACATAATTTTGAAAAAAAGACATATATCTGTTTGGCGGAATCAATCTCTCAGAATTCAAAAGCATTTATTTTGAAAGTCGAGCCATTTGACCAAGCTTTAAAATAAGAAAGAGTGTTTTTAAGTACTAGCATTTTCGACAAAAGATACTTTTCAAGATAAGCAGATTTTGAAAGCTTGACCAAACACACTATTAGTTATATATATACACACACACTAATAGTGTAATTTAACCTATAATGGCATGTTACTTACCTTATTTGTTTAGAACCACCACTTACTATGAACAAGTTATGGTGTTTAACCTAGACATGAAGTTTAAGATGTTAGTTTGGTTTATATTATATAAAAGTACTAATGATGATGTTAGGTGTAGTTTAATGAGTTATAGATTTTTGACATGAGGTAATGGTAAGGTTTGCGTACATTTTATCCTCTCCAGACTTCACTTGTGGGATTTTGCCGTAAAAGTTGTATACAAGAACATTGGTATTGAAATGTTTATGACTCCTTGAATTGGATATGATGGATTTTGTTGTTTGATGCAGGTTTCTAAACAAAGCTTGTGTCAAAGTAGATACAACTGATCCATGGATGTTATGTTCAGTTACTCAAGTGGAAGAGACGAAGCAAATGCTAAGGATGATACCGATCTTGGTTGCTACATTCGTTCCAAGCACAATGATAGCGCAAATCAACACACTTTTTATCAAACAAGGCACAACTCTTAAGAGAAATATTGGTAATTTCAATATCCCTCCGGCTAGTCTAGGTGCTTTCGTGACCATATCATTGCTAGTCTCCGTTGTGCTATATGACCGATTCTTCATGAAAATCGCCAAAAGATTGACGAAGAATCCAAGAGGCATCAACATACTTCAGAGAATGGGAATTGGAATGGCTTTCCATATTGTGATCATGTTAGTTGCATCGTTCGTTGAGAGGCATAGGCTTAGTGTAGCAAGGGACCAGGGACTAGTCGAAAGTGGTAAACAAGTTCCGCTATCCATATTCATCCTGTTACCTCAATTCATTCTTATGGGAACAGCTGATGCATTCTTGGAAGTAGCCAAGATTGAGTTTTTTTATGATCAAGCACCAGAAGGCATGAAAAGTTTAGGAACTTCTTATTCGATGACTAGTCTTGGTGTTGGGAACTTTCTCAGTAGCTTCTTGCTTTCGACAGTCTCTCATATCACCCAAAAGCACGGGAATCACAGAGGATGGATACTAAACAACCTGAATGCATCTCATCTTGACTATTACTACGCGTTCTTCGCGATACTCAACTTATTGAACTTCTTCTTTTTCCTGTTTGTGAGCAAGTTTTATGTATACAAAGCTGAAGTCTCTGATTCACTGGCTGTGCTAAGGCAAGAATTGGAGATCGAATCAAGGCATCGTGTAACTAATAGCCAAGAAGCTTCAACCAACACACAGGTTAATGGTTCTATATAGGATTTTAGCTAACATATAAATTTTGCTCAAAACTTCTTTTTGTTATAGCTAGGTAGTGTACTATATTGGCTATGGCTCGGTTCCTCCAAAAATACCGCCTCCGAAAATGCAGTCTCACCCATGTCTAATCCGCCAAATATTATGCATTTTTGGAGGACGTGACACTGATGCACCAGTATTTTTTGAGAATCCGTGCAATATAGCTATACAGGGCAATAGTTTTGTTCACCTCCTTTCTCTTTGTTATGATTTTCACACGATTGTAATGATTATCAGTTAAATATAGTTATTTCGATAGAAAGAATGATTGATTGCTTGAAATCACCCCGAACGAAATCCAACTCCCAGTCTCATTTTCTTTTGGGAGTGCCTGAAGAGACCTGCTTACTGGAAGGTACTGTTGTGCAGATTGAATAACGATTCAACCCAATTTAAGCACTTGCGGAATTATAACTGGACAGAAAAATAAATA
>JAPFFP010000113.1:21668707-21680051 GCA_026153255.1 Solanum medicagineum
CAACTTCCTAAGGACCCTAGCCGTTGCTACAGTGCCATTTCTAGCCGTTGCTACAGTACCCTGACCGTTGCTACAGTGTTCTGATCATTGCTCCAGTATCCTGACTGTTGCTACAGTGTTCTGACCGTTGATACAGTGTTTTGACCATTGCTACAGTGTTTTGACCGTTGCTACAATACCCTGAGCCTTCCGGAGCTTGTCGGACACATTTCTGAGCACAGTATATCGATACAATATCAGGCTTCACAACCTTACATATCTCCACCATAACGTTCGAATATGCAAATTACACCACGCATTTTTCCTGTTTTACCATCTTGGTATATGAAGTAGCCATCAATAAACTTCGCATTCTCTGGACAGTCCTTTGATGGTTCAAGCTCTACCGCACATAGACGAAATCCATATTCCCCTTCATCGAAATAAGTCCTATAGTACCATTCTTCTGTCAAATCCATATATGGCACAAAAACTTCAGATACAAATCCTCTGTACATGACACTCCTAAATTGTCGCTTGTTACCATCAAATATCGATGCTAGTGATATGATAATTCCCGCTCTCATGACAATTACCGTTTGTTATGTTTTTTTTTAAACTTAAGAATGCCCTTGACGTCAATTAACTAAATCAAAAATATCATCCAACTAGCGAAATAGCTTAAAGATACCCGTTCCACTAATAGTTGCTCCAAAGCAAGGGCAAAAGAAAAGAATACAATGTTGTATCAATGAATATGGTATGATACATACATACAAAATGGTACTTCTTCCCACCCTTCCACTAGATAATCAAGCTAAGTTTCGGGAGAGAGGAGAGATAGGCGGGTGGCATTTGGGAGCGAGAGGAATATGCTAGGTATAAGTTGTATTTGACAAATACATGTTGTATATGAATACAATATGATATATAGACTATATTCGATATAATACATATTGACACAGGTGGTATCAGTTGTTTTCATTTTCTCTTGTATCCATTCGCGATATAGAAAATACAGGTTGTATTCTATACATACACGTTGATATTGTTGTATCATTTGTATTTATTCGCTCATTTTTTTATTGGATTATCTGTTAAATCGATTTTTACCCATCCCAACTTGCAAGGAATTTTGCTTTACATAAGTATAATCATTATTTTGTCAATTATTGTCGGGATATCATGTATGGTTTTTGGCTTTTTATGAACTTTTCACTGCAAACTTAGACTTATGGAGCTTGAGACTTTTAAGTGTTATTGTTGCATGTTCTTGGCCCTTGTTGACTTTAATGTATTTGGTTATTTTAGGATTTTGTTGTTAGGGTTGTGACTTCTGCATATCTCTATGTGAATTTTTTCAACTATTTTTTTGGTACGGAGTTTTAAAAAATAAAGAAGATTATATTTTTGATCGAATATTGTGATCTTAAATATATTTTTCACTATTTTTTCATCCATTTTCCATCAAACCAGTTCATTGGAAAATGCATGGTGGAAAATATATTTTCGCTAAAATATAGAAAAGCTACCTAGCTAATTTTTTCGTGAAACACAACTATATTTTTTCTTTCTTCACTGATTCAATCAAAATATTTATGGAAACGACTGTTTGGATATTTTTAGTGGCAAAATAGTAACTTTTTGATAGTGAATGTACCAAAATGTCTTTTTTGTATATTTAAACATGTCGTATGAAAAGATGGAGTTAAGAAGTTGGGGAAAAGGGAAAGACACTGTTTTGAAATGAATTTAAAAAAAATAAAGTAGGACAAATAAATCGAGAGGGAGAAAATATTTGTTTACGGTGTTTTATTTTTTCTTTTTTTGTTTCAACTAACTAAAGACTTTTGTCTCTCATAGTAACACTGAACTCATGTGGCTTGTTTGGAAATATGTTTCTATCTTGTTATTAATTAATAATTATTACAATTAATTAGGATTACTAGTTAATTTCAAATCTGATCTCACTTGTAGAATTAGACTAAAAATGTTATTGCTTTTAACGTAAGGGTTAAAAACATATCTAAAATATCTCGATTTTTTGAGTTTCATTCATGAACTATCAAACGTATGAGTTCCCTATTTGAACTATCACTAAATGTTTATCAAAACACATCTGAATTGTCAATTACTTATTTCCTACCTGAAATATATTTTAGTTATGAAATTTAAACAACTAGTAGTTCAAGTGTAGTTTGATTAGGACTATCAAGATCGACTAAATAAGAATGTGACTAACATGGTAGAAGAATAAATCAGAACAAATCAGCCACACTTTTCTGGATCTCTTTTTTACAAGTTTGAATTTCACGCCGAAATTAGATCAGAGATAAATAAGTTTTTAGAAAAATAATTAAATTACAATAGTTTTCTTTAGTTCACCTTAGACATAAATAATATTAAAAAAGAAGACATATAAATCGCATTGACAAATGCATTTTAATTATGCTTTATATATTATAATATAAAAATATTATCGATATTTATTCTAATTTTTATTGCTAAAGAAATTGACTCAGGCTAGGTGTACTACGAATTTATGATAAAGAAAGACCTATTCGATAACAGGGTTCAGAAGATGAAACCGAGAGGAGGCTTAAATTTTAGATAAAAGATAGCTAAAAACTATTTAATAATTTTGACTTCTCTTGCTTGGATTGTCAGATAAAGAGAAAAATAGGGACCAGAAGTGTAGATGATGGAGAAAAAATAGAGATTTCGATGTCGAATTGATAATAAGTTTCTTTAACTTGCAACAGTTATATCAACGTCTTCATTTTAATTGTTCTCTTCTTTTATTTAATTTCTTATATATTTTGCTGGTGTTTCGTGCAATTGTAGCTATAAATTAGGATTTTTCTCTTTAACATTTCTTAACATTTATTTTTATTGAACTTGTGAGTAAAATACTGCAATTATTATTAAAATTAAAATAATCTTTTTGTGAGCCACTATGAGTTATAATTTTTTTTGGTTGGCATTGGTTTCCAAATAACTATTAGATTTAGTAAATTAAGATTGTTCATTTTTGTTGAAATTGATTATAACTTATAGATGTAAAGTATTTTAAAATTTGTAAAAAATAAGTATAATTTTAATGGATTTATAAAATAGAAATACGTATAACAAGGCATCACGTGAAAGGCAAAATTACAGTAATATTTGAGGTCTTTTGTGGGACAAGAATTTTTTTCTTTATTGACTGAACTAAATCAAATTAACAATAATTATTTTTCTTACTCAAACAGAACTTAATAACATTCATTTCATTATTTAAATTTATTTGCTCAGTGATATGGGATACACGTGGAAAGCGCGTGCACAGATTCACAACCTCCTTCTATTCCTTGGCAGTATATTATCCTGCATTGAACATATTGTTTGCAAATTAGATGAACGTTGAATGTCGATACTCAAAAACAACACATAAGAGTTGGTTTGTTTCTACTTACTTTGGAGAGTGATATTAATACGGTCACATCCTTCAATATCTTTGATCTCTTCCTTGATTCTCAGAGCTGAAGCCTCCAGAGATTCGTTGCCGCACCGAATCAACTTAATCTGTGTCAGTGTTGGAATATCTGCAAAGCTAGGGTGTATCTCCTCTAGATTGAGACATCCTTCTATAACAAGTATTTCAAGCAGCGGAAAGGATTCCTCCGAGGTATCCCACTTGGAGATATCTAAGTCAATCAGTTGCAACAATTTAAGTTTATGGAACGTGATATCTCGGAAGATGATTTGAGAAACAGCAGTCCGCCTCATTAAGCATTCATGCCATTCATGCTCAAGGCTTAATGACTCAACTAATTGGAGGTGCTCCAGGCTTGGTAGTCCCGCGATGATGGAAACCACCCTTGGTATATTAGCTGCTTCTATTTTCAACTTCTTTAAATTTGAAGGCAAGTGTAATTTGGATAGATATAGGGGCCGTGGAAAGGAAAGGCCAAGTGATTGAAGTTGGGTAAGATCCGTCCATTTGAAACTAACCTTTAGATTAGAATCCTCATTGTACTCGAAAGAGATGTCAAGTTCTCGAAGATTACAACACCTCTGTAATAACATATATGCCTCACAAGCTTCATCAGTAGGAAATGACAACTTCCTTAATATCCTCAAATTTTCCAATTTAGAGGATCCTTCAAAGATCCAATGCTTATTCTCTTCAAAATCAAATGCAGCTTTAGTAATATCAACATGCCTTAATTTTCCCATTTTCAAAAAAATCGCAGGCAATTTTGTAGAACCCTCCACAACTAAAGTTTCAAGATGGGGCAGATGCGATTCTGGATGAAAATCAAAGTAATATGCGGAAACGGAGAGGTACTTGAGGTGAATTAGTGGTTTCAATGTAGCTGATGAAAAACAAGACACTTTATGAGAACTTAAATCCAAAACCTTAAGAAGTCTCGCTACACTAAATTGATGATGGATGATAAAGAATTCATTAAACTCTTTATTTGTCGTTATCACTGACCTCAAGTGCTGGTGGAAAGGCTTCTGCGTTTTGGAGCCCAAAGATGCGAACTTCGATAGCTCTTCACTGAAAGTGAACCTCACTCGATGTCCCTTCCAATCCAACGTTCGGAACTGGAAAGCTCGCCCCTTCACTGCCAGCATAAAATTTTCTTCTCTACTCTTCTCCAAGCAAAAGTGGAGCACCACATCATGAACCTGACACGTTTCGACTTTTCCATTATAACTTCTCTCCGAAACCATTACCATGTTACTGCTTATGAGATCCATCAAGAAACCTTCAGCTGCCTCTTCCATTAATCTCTCAGATTCAACGTTCTGCACGAACCCTTCCGCAATCCATAGACTTATCAATTTAGACACTGGAATTTTTGCATCCTCCGGAAACATCCCCATATAAAGCAGGCAAGGCTTTAAGTAATCAGGTAAGTTATCATAACTTAATTGCATAGTCGAAAGACTATATTGTTCAGGATCGATATCAAGATAGTCAAATAGAGCATTTTTAACCTTATGCCACCAAGAGGGTTTCATTTTATTCTTTTTGATAATTCCAGCCACCAAGATAACCATCAGAGGCAGTCCTTTGCATTTTTCTGCAATTTCTCTGTTCACGTCGTGTAGTTCAGGTGGGAAAACTTCCTGTTGAAACACTTTTTTCTGCAACAATTTGCAACTCTCTTCTGGCTTGAGGAATGGAAGATAATAAGGGTCGGAATGGTACTTCACTTGCTTACCCACATTCTCAAGTCGAGTTGTTATCAATACTCTGCTTCCGTTATTATCATTTGGAAAAGAAAGCCTCAAGTCATCCCATGCCATACAATCCCATATATCATCCAACACAATGAGATATCTCTTTCCCATTAGTTTTTTCCTCAACTTGTCAGCAAGTTCGCAAACATCATCTTCCTTGTTCTCAGAACCAGTAACTTGACTGAAGATCTCTTGTAACAGCTCTCTCCGGTTATATGTTTGGGAAATGTTGCTCCATTCTCTGACATCAAAGTGGTAAACAATGATGTCATTATTGTACACCTTTCTAGCGATAGCCGTTTTCCCTTGTCCCCCCATTCCTACAATTGGGATGACATCTAGCTCTCGCGTCCCTCGAGTCAGATAGTCAATCAGTTCTTCTGCTTCATTCTCAAAACCCACTATCTCTTCATCGCTCACAGGATTGCTATGTTGCGTTGGCAGATGATGCTTAGATGACTCTCCCACGGAGAAGGGCTTATTAGAAAGGTTCTTAAGCCTTAGCTCCATCACCTTCGCACAAATATGCTTGATCTCTTTTATGATTGCAGGAAGTGAGCAAAAAATATGCCAATGGACATTATACTGAACAAGAACAGAATCGATGGATAGTTCCGCTTCATATGCAAAATTGATAGCACGTCTCTGAAGATCATTAAGAATTTCTTCATGATTATGCTGCACCTTCACCACATCTCTCAAAACAAATGTAAGAGATGAAAGCTCTTTCTCTAAAATGGATGTAAGAGATGAGAACTCTTCTTCTAAAATGGATGTAAGAGATGAAAACTCTTTCTCCGAAAAACCAATATTAGACTTCATCATGAAATCTAAACCTGATTCAGATTTCAACATCTCCTTCAATTTCCTTAAAAGAGAATCCAGAAAGCTCAATCCACCGACAGTGGGGAACTGAGATCGAGTTCTGAACTTTAAGGATTTGTAGTATGTCTCCATTTGTTCCTTTAGATTATTAGTTTTCTCCAATATCTGTATCGAGCAAAGACTTACTTTGCTAGTGTCATCTTTGTTTATAGAGCTTGGAAGAAGCTTTTGAACTACGTATAGAACATGACCCGCTATAGCTCCAACCTTTACCATGAGTTCATTAAGCTTTTTACCGTTAGAAACATGATACGACACATCAGCATCGAGGAAAACCAACAAGAACTCCATTGCCACGTCAATATTTCGAGCAGAGTTATTATTAGGAAAGTTCTCAAGCCTTTTGTTTCTCAGATACATCAGCAGACTATGGAGACTACGCAAAAATCCTTTTGGTAATTTTTTGTCCTTGAAAGTTCTTGACTGAGAAAACTTTGAAGCCTTCAGTTCGCAAAGAAAAATCTTCTTCATTTCGAGATCCACTAGCACAACCAGGCATAACAGGTATTGAGGTTTACTCAAGATATCATCTATACCTTCACCCTCACCTGTCTCTAATTTGTTTATTGCAGCAGAAAAATAAAGACAAAATTGTCCTACATTGTCAGCCATGAACTGAAGTCGCGTCTGCAGGTCATCCAACTTCTCATGGTCGACGTGACCATTTACCTCCGAGACATATAAGTATCTCAAAAATCTCATTTTCTTTTGAATTATTTTCACCTGCTTTATGAATAGATTTATCTCAAGTATTTCTTCATTTGTCGAAGTCCCGTCAGACATATTCTTTTTCATAAACAACCGTACATCATATAGATTTTTGCCAACACAATCCATATATTCCGACAGATAGGAATCTTTCAACTCATAATTGTACCTTAAAATGGTATTACCCTCAATAAATTCTAGCAAATGTGATTCTAGCCTTTCCAAATTAAGGTTGGTTTTGCATTCATCAAAAACTGCTGAGTGAAGCATTTTCACAATCCTTTCGGCCATCTTTCTTATTATGTCTAAGAAATCAGGTAAAAGAAGATGATTGTACTTGCTAAAGGTTCTAAATAATCTTATCTGCATTTCAAGTTTCTCAATTTCATCAATCTCGACAGAACTCGATTCAACACCTCCATTCTTGATCCTTCTTAGGTAATCTAACACATCTTCAATGTCATTTTGAGACATCTTTCATAGAAAATTCCTGCCAGTTAACCAACTCTAGAAATATTAGTTTCATTAAGAGCAACATTTTTTATTCATGTCGTTTAATATCTACTCTTAGAAGCATATTGTGAAAATATTTTGTTTGGTGGATAATCAGTTTGGTTTGGTGTATCTTTTTGGCCGGGTTTATTTTGGGATCCGTTCAAAATGGGTAATTTCAATTGATATTTGGAAATTGTGGCCGATTTGGAGGAAACAGTTGAAGGAGAGTCTTGGAGTAACAGATAAAGTTCTTGCCATGTGACTAGGAGGTCACGAGTTCAAGTCTTGGAAATATGTCATGTGACCAGGAGGTCACAAGTTCAAGACTTAGAAACAACCTGCAATAGAAATGCAAGATAAGGCTGAGTACAATAGATTCTTATATTCGGGCCCTTCCTCGGATCTACACATAGCAGGAGATTTAGTGGAATTTGCCCCTCGGAGGAAAGAGCAGTATATTTGTTAACACCGGGATGAAAATAGTTGGACAGTATGACTAAGCAAGGCTGTATCTACCTTCACCCAAGGTGGTCCGATAACTCTTTTGTCGAAATTTTTTTCAAAAATATACAGATTAAATACAGAATCACCGAACTAATGTTCTAAAAGTATAAACTCTCTTTGACAATAGCTTGACCAATAAAACAAAGTAAAGGAATATATTTGACCCTTTTCCCTTTAGTTAAAATACAAGATAGAAAGTGATTTATGGAGTTTCATGAGAAATAATTACATTAATCTACATATAAGCTACATTATAACTAAAATTAAAAGCAGATTAATTCTATAAACAGAAAAAAAAAATCACTACTAACCAAGAAAGTAAAAATTTACTCCCAGAGCTTTGTGGTGGAACAGCACCTACTCGTCCTTTTTCCTTAATCAGAGATATCGAATTTTGATTCCAACAAAGATATTGTTTGAAAAGAAGTTTTAATTTCACTCAAATGGAAGAAGGTTTGAAGGAAGAAGAGGAGCTGAATTGTAGTACTAAAATAATATTAGCTGTAATGTGTCTTTATCTCATTAATTTAATTAAAACATAGAAAACAGCATTAGGTAGTAATATCCCCATGTGGACAAGTCAGAGGCTTTAAATTAATGGGTAAATTTCATTATTTTAATGAATTAAGATTTATAATGGTATACAAAACATACTCTCAAGAAGGGTAAATAGGTCCTTCAATTAGACATTTTATAATAATTATTTAATGTAGGGGCAAAATCGTAATTTAACTTTCGATTTGGAACCTCTTCACTTTTAGTAATACTAGTTTTGAACACGTGTCTTGCACGTGTATCCCATTTTTTTTATATCGAAATTTTAGAATGATTAAAATTATGTGAAAGTATGCATAAGTAATGAATAATAAAATACAATAATTACAAATTAATTCTTAAAACTATGACCCAAAAGAAAACATTAATGTTTTAAATTAATTTTTTAAAACAACCAATTGTAAATTTGATACTTTGATTAATGTCACAAATGACTAATTTGAGCCCAATAAAAATATAGACTTCGGACAATAGAGTTTCATGCGAAATTAAATTAAAGATGTCTATTAGATAGAAAACACACACCAAAACAATAAACACATAAGGAAAAAACATATAAACATCCTTCTTAAGATTTTAATCATAACAATATAGGCGGAAAAGATATACAGTCGATATAGAATTTTGAGATCTTTTGACGCCTTCTACAATAATCAATCAAAATTCTAGAATTATCTTCACCAAGTGGAGCTAAAGTATGAATCAAATAATGTAATAATAATATAAGCTCTTCAATATTTATAGAATGGAAAAGATAACTTTGGGCTTATGAAACAAAAAAGATTAACTTATATATATATAAATAAGTAATGCCAAGAGATATCTTAACATTTCAAATTAAATATTGTTAGGTTATTGATATGAAAGTCATGAGAGTTACAGATATTAAGAATAACAATTGAATACGTTATTAAATATGAGTTATGAAAATGAAATATTCAAAATAAATAAAAGAAATATTATATTTGAATATGCTTACTAATATGCTGATTTTTCATCGGTATCTAATTTAATAAAGGAGTAGAAAAGTCACCAAAATGACTGCTAATTTATTATGAGGCATTAGGAGTATTAGAAAAAACTCAATTTATTATCAAAAGTTAAAAATATTAAAGATTCAATTTTTATGAGATTTTAATAGTCTCAATTTTTATGAAATATTTGAGAAGACTTAATTTCTCCGTTTCACCCTCTCTCTTCTTTTTTGGCAAAATAGTTCAATTTTTTTTTTATTGACTTCTCCTACTACAATCTAACTATCTTTTTTCTTAATTATTCTCATATGTACCTATTTCTTTCTCTTTCACTGTGTAGTCTTTTGTGTATTCTTTTTTCAATACATGACAATTGCATTTTTAAATCTACAATCAAAGCTAACTTTTTTATATATTTTGATTTTGTTTATTGAATCTAGGATTTATTGCTATTCTTTTTCACAAAATTAAGTATTTTATGAAGTGTTCATTTCATTTTTCTATTGTTTAATTTTGCATAGAAGATGAAAAATCTCTTGAACAACTCCCTACATCTTCCATCTCGCTTTCAAATCTTCTCTTTTATTACACATTTTATTAGAATTATTATTATAATTATGAAAGTCTTAAATTAACTCTTTTTGAAATAAAATGAAAGATGTACAGAATAATTTAAGAAAAAATAAAGGAATAAAAAGAAAAAAAAGACAAGGACCGCAACATTGTCATTTTACCATTGACATACAATAAGAGAGAGAGAGAGAGATTATATAATTTGGATTTAAATTAGGAAAGAAAAAAATTTAAAAAAATTAGGAAGGAATTTGGATTACAGTATAATTAGGATTCAAATTACCTTTAATGTTTTTCTAAATTATATTCTTTTCGAATGGTATAAATATTACTTGAAAAAATTATGATAATTATCTTTAAAGTTATCTGATGGTCTAGAAAATCTTGTAAATTGACGGTGCATTTAATTAAACTTAGTAAAATATGTATGAATATCTTCAGTTATCAACGTTTGAAATCGTCATTATTAAATTCAAAACTCTGTTCAATTCGCCACTAGTATACACACGATGAAAATCTCACATTGAGGATAAAATACTTCTCAACATAGGCAGCTCCACTACTCGCGGCCTCAACATCGATTGTGGTTTAAGACTTTATAAATTAGCTTCGTGGGAAAAATAAGTAGGATTTCGATCTATAGGAAGAGTACGTAATATAGGTGGCCTACATGGATAATAAAGAGGGATTCCAAAATTAATATTCACAAAATATATTGAACTACCTGCTCTTTAGTAGCATACATTCAGTAATTGGGGTAACTTTAGGAATTTGTCACTCAAATAAAATTTCAAAATAATTTTTTCTCAAATAATGTATTTATATTAAAAATATTTTATATGTATAAATAAGTTTAAAACTCAGTTATTACCATTTGAAATCGTCATTATTAAATTGAAAATTCTGATCACTTAATTTGCCTCTGGTTTCCGCCGGATGAAAAGTCTCACCTTGGGAGTAAAATGCTTCCTTAGATAGGCAACTCCTCTACTCGGCCTCATCATATATCGATTGTAATTCGTAGAGACTTTATAGTTAGCTTCGTGGGAAAAATAAGTAGGATTTGCCTACGATCTACATGGAAAGTTCAGGAATTTGTCACTCAAATAAATTTCTAACTACTTTCCTTTGGCTACAACAACAACAACAACAACATTACCCCAATGCCTCAAAAGGCTCCCGCCCATTGCGAGGTAAGGGGGGGTCGGATGTACGTAGCCTGACTGTTACGCCGGAAAATGACCGACTCTTTAAAAAAGAAAAAGAGTAGTTGAAAATTTTAAAAATTGTTCGAAAATCAAAAATCGATTCAAAACTCAATTGATTTGAGCAAAATCGATTCTCGAGATTCAAAATGACACAGAGTCGCCACCTAATTTTAAGGATAATTAGGAAACCGATAAATATTTCAAAAGACTAACAGAAAATCTTTTAAA
>JAPFFP010000113.1:21697110-21722269 GCA_026153255.1 Solanum medicagineum
TCTTTGTCACAAGGATACAAGTTCCTTTACCATTTTTGATGGTAGTTGAAGACATACAAAGCATATGAAATGGACTACAACTTTTTAGTTCACCTTACTAGATGGTTTCCATCAGCTATGTTGCTCAAACTCTCCGAAATTGTTGTACTATGTCGAAGAGGATCTGACATGCATTTGTCGAGCCCGAGCCTTAAGCAGCGCCAAAAATCGTGGGCTAACACTTACGAAAAACTGCTGAAATCACTTGTTTCACGTTTCTTGACCCATAAAATGCTATTAGGCGCCGCCAGAACTCTTCGCGGGCTCGTTACGGATGGGTTGGTGTAATTTCTCGAGAAAAGTGGGCCCGAGCCCCAGGCAGCGCCAGAAATTGTGGGCTAACACCCACGAAAAACTGCCAAAATCACTTGCTTCTGAGCAACATAGCGTGCCACTACTTTATCTAAGTAAACTTATCTAAATGCTTACAAATGTAGCATTGTTCTCTTACTTTATTATTTACTAGAAAATTTTCAAGTTGTCTTTACCAAAATATGACAAGTAGAGTTGCTCAAGGGATCACTATTTTTTGTGTATGTAGATCGTATTCTCAAGGCCAGGCAAAGTTGCAGCATTTGGTGATCCTTACAATGGTGTGCCTTCAGCTTATTAGAGTTGTTTTCTTTATAAAGATTTTGAGTTTGTCAAAGAGAAGAGTTCATTGTTTCGATCCTATTCTAGATTTGTAGCTTGAAAGCGATGGTGATTTGATTTTAAGGAGGCATTATGATATGCAATGGCATTGGCACTGATAATAAATGTCATTCTTCTATGTGGGTTGCAGCTTATCAAACAAATCTTCAATGGCCACTCCAAATGATCGACCGACCGACCCCCTCGCAAAATGCTTAGATCCACTTCTTTTGAAATTTTCCAGCTGAGCAGCTTTTTTCCCAAATAAATATGCTTTTCTGTTCCTTCAAACAAATGCATGCACAAAAAGGACCTTTGGTAATTCTAATATTTAGATTGTTGTAACACATACACAAACTATGAAATGATGACAATCGACCAGAGAGGAAACTGCAGTAAGGAATGGATAACGTTTACTTCTTGCAAACCAGGGAAGCAAACGTTTTTCCTACCTTACTCCTCTTTCCTGCTTTCCAAATATGCGACAAGCAATAAAAATGGTACCTCAACTGTATCCACAAAACTCCTAGGTTCCAAATGTTGGAAAGACCATAGATATAGAAACTTACAAAGGAAATCAGCAAAGAAAATCAACCTACAAAGTAAGGAAATCAGCTCCTTCACAGGCCAATCGAGGAAGGAGAGACTACCTCGATTTCAAAAAGGAAATTGACCTTCCAAACACAAGGAAATCTCCAGTATTAATATAGAAACTTCAAGCACTACTGGATTTCTAATTTGATGGCAGGCAATATACCAATAAGTTAGCCTACTGATATATAATAACATATCAGTGTGAAATGCATTGTAGATGGTAAGTCGAATCATCTTAAACTAATGATGTGACTTGCCAGTAAAAACAAGGCTCGACTAACTACAAACTCCAGCCAAAACTGAATTCTAACTCTAAAAGAGGCATAACACTAAGTTATCCTACTGATATAAGATGACGCATAAACACGAGAAACATGGCAGAAACGGGTAAGCCAAATCATCTTACACCAGTGACCTACTAAACCATGTTCATTTCTAACAACCTTCCTGAGAAAAGAATCCATTGCATTGGAAAAGAAAAAAACTGTTTCAAACCTAAAGAAGAAATTTTGCAAGTTAAATTGTCAAAGTACCTAACCAAATTATTGAGACACTAAAAATCTAAGTCTCAAGTTTCAGAAGAACCAATCAACACTCAAACAGCAGTTGGATGCAACATGTACCAAGTGGATGGCTGTTAATCTGGACCCTGCACAAAATACAACTCAGCAGCACCTGCTTGGCCTTGGTCTGCTTCACCATGACAACTTTCAGGACAATACCCCATCAAACAAGCCAATCCACAGTAAGATACCTTTCTTTACTAAACATCTCCAGCACCCAGGTCGTATTTATCGCCGAGTGGACTGTTCATCACATTCAGTATTCAGGCCTCTCCTCCTGTACAACACAAGGTCAAATACAGGGGGAAATGATTATGCCATTCTCAAAATTCAACAACCGCTAACATTATCGCTATCCATTACGTACTGATCTACCAAGTCTGCTACAACTGCTCTCCTACGAGTAAGTAGCACCACCAAAATCTCATGGTCCAACTACATCACACAGAAAAATAGAAAGTGTTCTATTCTTCTTTTTTAAACTTATTCTTTTTATAACTGATATGTAAAATATCACCAAACCATGCACCTGCTAAAGAAGGCAAAGGTTAAAATTCACTTCAAATACTAATTCCCCAACTGATGGCTCAATCAAAAAGTAAATTCACGCAAGTTTACCATAAGCCAATATATCTGTGGACTATAAAAACAAATGAACTACATTAACTAACAAACATAACCATAAGCAAGCGAGATTAAGACTGCACTTAACAACAATAACACAAAATAGGTAATACTAGCGACAATACTAGTTATTATAAACTAGAAATAAATTCTGCAAACTACTAGAGATTCAAGCAATCCAACCAGTCTCATTTAGCAGGTGACACCTTGCAAGAGCAGCACTCTGCATGCAAATTGCAAAAGTGACGCGAAACTCTCCAGTAAAAGAGATGGAATTCCGAAACAGCACAAAGCAACTCATTCACTGCTGTTGAGCTTGTCGACCAGGGGCAGCTCCATATCCACCACCATATCCAACTTGGCCACCATGAGCTCCATTTGGTGCAGCACCATAATTACCAGAATTTTGTGAGTTATCAGATCTCCATGCTGAATTCCCATAGCTAGAGTTTCCACTTGCATCACCATAGCCACTGTTCATGTAACCCCCCGCACCTGATTGCATGTCCCCTGCGGCACCACCTCCAACAGGTGAATTACCACTAGGAGCACCACTGGCACGTCCAACAGCACCATAACCAGATTGATTTCCATAAGCACCATCATTTCCAGCATAACCCCCATAACCATAACCTTGATTCCCATATCCTGCAGTTCCAGTTGGAGATTGACCAGATCCTCCACTAGCAGGTCCACCACCACCACCAGCAGCATTTGCACCACCCCAAGGGGCATTACCATAGCCCATATTCCCATATCCAGAACGACCCTGAGAGCCCCATGTGCTTCTTGGTCCACCTGCTGGACCGCTACCATAAGCAGCACTGGCCGCATTTGGATTTCCATAGGCCGCAGCAACTGCAGCAGCACCATATCCAGGATTAGCACCCCCATAGCCCGGATTTGCTCCGCCATAACTTCCATAACCACCATAGCCCATACCGTTGTTGGATGGCCCATAGCCGTAACCTGGGGTACCATACCCAGATGAACCATAAGGATAGCCAGCTCCAGCATTTTGAGTTTGCATGTACCTGTTGGAATCCATTCTACTGTCATAAGAACTAGGATTGTTACCTGATGCACCATACCCCTGATAACCTCCACCACCCATACCACTACCGCCTCCGCCGCCCATGGAACGGCCACCAGCACCAGGATTAGCATCTTTAGGAAGAGCTTTCTTTACTTCTACCTGTTTACCATTCAGATCATGAAAGGTCTTCTGTAGAACTCTATCTACTGCATCTTCAGAATCAAATGAGATGAAACCAAACCCACGAGGTCGGTTGGTCTGCTGGTCATACATAATTACTACATCAGTGACATTACCAAAACTTTCAAAATATTGTCTGAATCCTTCCTCGGTCAAAGTGGGAGGCAATCCCCCAACAAAAATTTTCTTGGTCCTGGTACTTCCACCGCCTCCGAAGTTTCTGGAACTATTTGTGTTTCCAGATTTCGATCCCTGCTGCTCCTCTCTTGACAAGGCCCTCTTTGCATCAACCTATACAAGAAATATGTCAGCTAATCCAAAGAGAAGCATACATGGATAGCAACACCTCCCAAAAGATCACCACAAGATATCTTACAGCAATCAGGTTATCAATTAAAACCATACAATATGAATCATATTTGCGACACAGGAAACCTCTACGGAACCTTGTACCAGGTAGGGTGAGTGAAATAGATCTGATACAAACCAACATACAATGAGTGACTTAAGAGGCGTTCGAACAAAAAATATCTTTTGAGGGTTGAAGTTCTTAGAGTCGCATTTTTGGACCAACAATTAGTAGCACTCTTAAGCACCAAACTATGACAAAACAAATGAACATAATTTCCTTCAGCACTCTCAAGCATAGTGTGCAAAGACCACAGTCTATTTCGAATGCTCATCTAAAATGGGCCACAAGCATCTAAGAAAACCACCACCTTATCCACAAAAAGAAGAATAAACTACCTCCACCTGTAAGTCCACACATTTGCCAAGAAGGAATTTAGTTTGAGATCCTAACAACTGAGTACTTTATGCACCAAAATGTAAAAAGATAATAAGACATAATTTGGGCATCTCATAAGTTGAATCGAAGAAATTAACGTGTATACATACATAAACTGTATAACGAAATTAGTTGCACACGAACAAAATGACTACTATGCACCACAACATAAATGAAGACGAAAAGCGAATTGTCAACACTTTACATAGCAAAACTTTCTGACATGATGAAAACTGCCTACTATGCACCACATAATAACTGAAGATGAAAATCACTCAGTCACTGATGGCGTCAAAAACATTAGTGCAAACCGACCGAAAAAGAATTAGCCACCTCATCCACAAAAATCACTAATAGCACAGACGGCATAATTGACTTGAGCAAAGCTGTTATCTATACTAGCCACAGTATAAACCATTCTGGGTGTGCATAAAAACACAATTAAAGGAAGACAAAGATTAACTAACAGTTACAGGAAATTTTAGTTAATTCGCGTCTTATGTTCATTTTTTTTCTTATTTTATGATAGAAAAGTACATAGGGTGAAAACACTTGAAGAATTGAAATGCCATCAAATAATAAAGAGCATATGCAGCAGAAGTAGTCAGTACAATTGGAAATCAAGGAGAAAACAGGGTAAAAAGAACAGATACACACTCATAACATATCACCACACAAACTAAACATAAGCATACTAAAATTATAGCTGACAAACTAGTGAAAAGTTCAGACAGCAACAAATGTAGCTACTAGCAAGAATACAATCCACAAATGAAGCAGAAAAACTCAACATACAGCCATATGTGACACTGTCCATCTTCAATCCAAGCCTAAACTAATACTCAACACAACATCTCCAGCACTAAGAGTCGAGAAATAAGAGAGTCCCCAAAAACCAAATTAGGAAGAAAGCCATAATAAAGCATAAAGAAGTTGGAGGAAAATCGCATTTCATCAATGAAATGTCTAATCTTGAAACACCCAAATCAACCCTAAACTAACCACAACAACATATCCACTGAAATCATAGACCTTACGCCTACTTTGCAGAGGTATAGAGGCTGTTTCCACAGACCCCTCAGCTCAAGTGCAGCAAAATCAACCCTAAACTAAAACCCTAAAAGCATATCATCTCTAAAACCAAAAATCCAGCAAATCCAGAACACCCACGAGCAAAAATTAAAGAAATTAACCATAAAACATAGCTGAAACAATAATAGCTCTAACCAAAAATCTTACCTTACGCCCCTATCAATAAAATGTCCGTCTTTCAGAACCCAATCAAGCTTAAAACATGAACCCCACAAGCAAATAATCTCAAAAAACAATAAACCAATAAAAAATACACTTGCCCAGCACCCAAATTAGTCATAAAGAACCCCACAAAACGAAGTTCCAAAAAACCGTAAATTTCCATAAATCTAAGAACAAAATCTCACCGTCCGTCCATCAATAACATGTTCATCTTGAAGAACCCTATCAAGAACATTAGGATCTGCAAAAACAACAAACCCAAATCCTCTCGGCTTCCCAGAAATCTTGTCCCTCATCACAACTGTCTGTAAAACATCTCCATACCCTTGAAAATACTCCTTCAGCTTCTCCTCAGTTGTCTCCCATGAAATCCCACCAATAAAAAGCTTTCCTTGATCTGAATCCATAGGATTTTCTCCGAGAGATTGAAGAAGAGAGAAGCGCCGACTTGGGGATTTTTTTTTTCCAAGAAAGGAGAAAATAAGGGTTAGAAAAAAGTGAAGAAGAGCGACTATGTAGCCTAAGAGGAATCAACGGTCCAGATTTAATCTGATATTTGATGAGTTGTGAGATATTTTCTCCAACTCTTTTGTGTGTGTGTGTGTGACTATGTACTAACGTCACTATTCCTTGCTTAGATCTTAGGTCAATATATATATATATATCGATATATATAAATATATTCTTTCCGTTCACTTTTACTTATTACTATTTCAGTTATCGGGGTCAAATTATATGAACTTTGTCTAATATTTTAAGATCTATTTTTTTATCATATTATTATGAGAAAGATTTCAACTTAGAAAATTTTTCTTATTGTTATCAACCATCTAAATTTTAGATTTTAAATATTAAATTTAGTTATTTCAATTTAATTTTAAAATTCCATCAAGTTGATCTTGAAAAGTAAAATAATGACAAGTAAAAGTGAATAGAAGGAGTATATATATTATATTTACATCAGATATTACATTTAATTTTGATGTGATAATATGTTATACTGAGTATGTTATGGTTGACGCTTATCCTGTTCGAATTCTATTTGCAGAATTATATTATCATTCACTCTATCTATCTTTACTAATTCATTATACTAAAAATAGATGTTCAGCAATATTTGTTCACTTTATGAAATCAAGAAATAATTTTATACTTAGTTTCTAGTTCATCCTTATCATTAATATTTTTATTACATTTTGTAAGACATTATATTTATTATCTTCACAAGGTACTTTGGTAATATTATTCATACATTTATTGCTTTTTAATCCTTGTGTCAAATTAATAGTGGACAACTATTTGTTGGATAGAGAAAGTAGATATATTATTCGTTCTCAAGTAGACAAGGCAGAAATAAAAAAAAATCATATCCAACCAGAAATTAAACGTAAAATTGTAAGCTATCAAAAATCGTTGTCTCGCCATAGCGAACGAGTAAAATATAATCATCTATGATCAATATAAATTCCAAGAGTGGATCGTTGATCATTCAACTATTTACAATAATTTGGTTGCAATAATTTGGCATTAAACTTGAATATGAATTGATATCCATTTTTATCATAAGATAGGAAATATTTCCTCTATGTATAAAGCATGAATTATTTCAAACAAATAATATATTAATAAACATGATTTTTTGTCTTATTTGTGAAAAAATCAAAATCACAAATAAAATACAAAGATAAAAAGTGGAAAATGAATAATGTAGAATTGGGATAAAAGTATATTATATAATGGGATTGTTTTCCAGAAAGAATTTTGAAGTTGGCTACGTGTCGTTTAATTAGAATATTGAGTGGTTTATATTATGATTTTACAACAATTTCCACTCTAAAAGAATCAAAACTTTTTCCATATTCTCATAAGTATTTGATGCAAAGTATAAAATAGTGTGTGGCAATGGAATATAATTCATAATTATTGCAGAAAAAAAGATATTCTAAGTAAACACCAGAAAATCACGATATATAAAAAAAGCATATAATAGAATATAATATAATTCGCACAATATTTATATTATTCTCGGAACATTTGTATACGTTTATATAATTTGTTATACAATTCATAGTTTTTGTATAGTATTTCTATTTAACTATACAGTTTGTGCATAACATTTGTATATTTCATTATATAATTTCCAATGTTTATATATTTAACTACACAATTTAATATGCACACTACTTTTGTATAATTGCACACAATATTTGTATAAATCACGTGAATGTTACAAAATTCAAACAGTAATTACAGCTAGACGTTTGCCACGAGACGTAATTAATTCAAACTATAATTATTTTAGCTAATTAACTTGTATATGTCTACCTATCCGCATAATTTTTTCCTAATTTGAATATAGTGTTATTGTACCATGTATTATTGTAAATTAAAATTAATTAAACTACCGAACTATTAAAAAGAATAACATGCAACGGTTGCTTAAAAGAGCAAAATAAAAATGATAAATAAAAGTGAAAATTGTACAAATTATGTCATTTTTTATGAAACAAATCAATAAAGAGGTTCATTTTAATTAATCTCATTTTTTTCATAGTAGTGGATGAGATATGTACAATATCCTAGATTACCTAGTCGAAAAAGACAAAATATTCAAAAAGTGATTTAATTAATTAATTAATTAAGTTTTGTCAACATCAATTTGCATAAATCCAATTACTTAATTCACATAATCTCCTCAATTTTTTGGCAACAATTTTCACTAAACCTATCCTCTTAAGTGAGTCACACGCGATATAAATTTAAATAATTTAAAAAATAATAATATATTCAATAAAATTAATTATGTAAATAAATTTTAAATATTAAATGATTAAATAAAAAAAATAATTAGTAAACCTTCTTTTTTCTTTACTCCAAGTCTTTTCTTACAAAAATAAACAATCAAGTTAAAAACAAAAATAAATAACCTCAATCATTCATTACATATGATATATCGTTTTCATCTATACGATTTTGAGCATAAGAATTCAGCTCATGATTTCAAATCACAGTTGAAATCATGAGATGAAACCTCAAATTCTCTAAAGCGTTTGATTTGAAAATGTATATCATGATTTTATATTAAACATAAAATTGACCCATAAGTTTATATTTGTACAACAAAATTATTTTATATTTACCAATCCTTTATTTCATGTATAAACAAAATTTATAGTTATTATTATTACTCTTATCAACTTTTAAACCATTTATATCGAATATAACCATCACTCTCACCAACCAAATTTATTGTTTTTCAACAAGAGTAGTAGGCTGTAGCTCATGTTCATTTTTATGTTTTATTGAACTAAAGTTCGATCAATAAATATTTGTATTTTTTTTAAGAATAGCTTTGTGATGAAGTTCTGTAAAAACGACGAATTGACTTTGATGCTTCTCCTATTTTCTACAACAACGAAGACTGTATTATATTTTTACTATGAAGTTTTACTTATTTGATAAGATTGTATTAAAAAATTGAGCAATTTTGATAGTTTTGACAATACAACAAACAAAACTTTAAGTTCATCTCTTATGACTATATATCATAATTTTAATACACATTTTGAAATTTGACTAATCTAGATTCATGTCTAGAAGTCTGATTTTGAGGATAAAACATTTCCTATCAAAAGTTGAGGTGTGTATTTAAGCTTGGTTCGTCAACTTGGGGGGTGTTTTTAAGCCACATGTAGCGCGTGAATGACACATTTTTGTGTATGAAACAGGAGGAGTGTATTTAAACTTAGTTCGCCAAGTTGAGGGTGTTTTTAAGCCTATCAATAATTTAAGGATGAAACTAATAATTCGTGCCAAGTTCGTGAGTGTTATTAGTATTCTCTCCAAATAAAAAGAAAACTTACCACACCACTATAATCTTCGACGATAAACCTACAAGTAATACCAATGATTTTTTTTCCAAAAAAGACCTCACCAATGTGAAGAAAAATCATAAAAATGCTGGCAAAATGGCTTGGAACTTTGTCTTTACCCACTACCCCACTTATAATTATTATATACTTCTATCCCCTTTCCTTAACGTTCCTATTTTTTTTCAAAAGCCGTTGGAGGCAACATATTTAAAATCTTCATTACCAACATAAACCCCCACCCCCACCCCCACCCCCCAATATAAGCACTCTGCAAATACACAGTCTAAATTCCTCCTCCATTCCTCCCTGCAGGTTTTTTTTTTGTTTGGGAAAATCAAGAAATGGGATGTTTTCTTGGATGTTTTGGTTTTACAACTAAGAAACAAAAGCGTATAAAGCCTTGTAACAAGTTCCAAGTAAGGTTTTTTTTCTCAATTTTAACTTCTTGTTTGTATATCATTTTTAAGATATAACTCCTTTAGATGTAGTGGCGAAGACAGGATTTTTACTGTTTTAATCGGGAAAAAAATGATCTTGCATATGTAATTTAATTTTGGATGAACCCCTAGCGCTCCTCTAGCTCCGCCCTAGCAAAGATCGGTGGCAGAGTCAGTATTTTCGTCAAGGGTGTTCATACTTTTAGAACATCGGTCAGTGATTTTTGTATCAAGAATGTTCAACGATATATATCAAAATATCTATATTTAACTTATATATTAAAAAAGTTTTCCCACGAATGATGTTTATCTGAATGTAGCTCTGCCCCTGAGCAGGATCTTTCGAAAATAATATCTATAACTTTGTGAGTTAGGGATAAGGTTTGCGTATAATTGAGCCTCCTTAGACCTTATCGTGTGGGACTATACTTGTTTGTTGAAGAGTTTAAGTTTTCTTTGATATGTTTGAATTGGCATAAAGCAAGTTCCTTTGATTAGAAGTGTTTCCCTAATTTTATTTGAATACAAAGATGTTTGCTTTCTTTGAATGTTGTTTTTTAGGTACATCAAAAGTATGTACCACTGGATTCTGAGAAGGAGAATGTTCAAGATTCAGCAAATTCTGAGCTCAGGTGAGTCAGCAATTCATGTTTGTTTCTTTATAGTAATGACGTTTGAATAAGTTTATGCATCGCGACTATTTCATCGGGTTTGATTTACTTGAGCTGTGAGTGTATATTAGAGATAGTCTTTCTATCTTCTCTAGGCAAGAGTTAGGAGGCATATATATTTTGTAGGATTATATTGGATATGTTGTAGTGATCGCTAATTTCTGTCAACCAAGGCTTAGACAAATGAAAAGAAATCACCTAAAGTTCTTCCTTCTATCTCGATTGATATTTGAACCTTAATCTCCCATAATTTGAATGGTTTAAATGGATATTTGTTTTATTTCTTTTCGAATTTGGTTTTAAATAAAAAATCCATGTAAACAAATTTTAATGAAAAAATAATTAAATAGATTAATTGACTTTGCAAGTAAAACGTTGAGTGACTTTTGAAGTGAAATGTCAGTATTGAGCAATTATTTGAAATAAGACTCCTTAGTTGAGTAATCATTTGAGATATTAAACTGGACGTTGCTTCATGCTATGTGGATTTTGTAAATATTATTTGGCTTTCCTTGATCTCCTATAATTTTCACCAACTTCATTGACGACCAGGTAACTTCATGTTTGGTAGTTTGTGAAATTTATTTGGTTTTTATGCAGGGATAAGCCAAAAGAATCATCAAAACGTAAGGTAAAAAAGAAAGTGAGTTTCAATTTAGATGTCAAGACTTATGAGAGAATTCAAGATGATGAAAACAATACAACATATTTCTCAGAGGAAGAGGAGAAGACACAAAGGGAATACAATAAACAAGAAAGACCCAAAGCAAGTATGTCTATGTACCCTTCGAGTCATCGATACTATAACTGCTACAATGAGGAGGAAGACGAGATAACACTTGAGGACAGTGATATCGATGATCTTGATGATGAAGAAGATGAAGACTATGGTGTTAGCGATGATGATGATGGTGATTGTGATGGCGATGAGTATGACGCTCTGCATATTGAGACAGACAATAAGTATGGAAATGCTGAAAAAATGAACAAAGATGAATCGAATGAAGTAGGTCAAAATTGTAGGAATTCTGTGCTTCTTCCAGTTGAAAATCTCACTCAATGGAAAGCAGTTAAAGCAAGAGGAGCACAGCAAGTGAAGCAACAAAAGGAAAATATTATCAAAATGGATGGAAAACAAGAATTGCCCTTCATTGCAAAACCAGTAAACCATTGTGTGGACCAAAATCTCAAAAATAGTTCTAAGCCTATGCCTCAAGGACATGAAATTCCAGTAGATGCCAGTCTCTCAAACTGGCTGGTTTCAGGAAGAAGAACATCAGCAAATGCATCAGCTGTGTATTACTTTCAAGATAGAGCTGTAGATCAAGTCGTGCTCGATGAACTCAATATCATATAAACAAAGGAAGTGCAGAGACTGGCTTAAATACCTTTGGATTGATGTGTGTAAAGAATTGATTGTTTTTGTGTATGATTGCAGTGTGTTGTATTGTCTTCTCCAGGAGAGAAAAAAAGACATCAGATTTCCATCTGGGGACTTGTATTTGGTTGAGAGCATATCATATGCATGTTGTAATTCTTTTATTGTTACAAAAACTTCTTGCTAGAACACTGTCATCATATGCAAGGCTCAGCACTCATATACATTATAATTAAGCATAAAGAAAACAAGAAAACCCGAAGGGTTCTGTATGTTATCTACTAAAACCCGAAGCACTCATATACATACTACAAGGAAAAGGAAGGTCGTTTCATTTGGCTTGAGGTGCCAGATAACTTGAACCAAAACTAGAGACAGTCGACTGTCTTAAAAACTGCTGTTATTAGTATGCTATATAAGCTGTGAACCAAAGGAGATTCAACATTTCTGATTCACAATCTACATTATTCTACAAATGCAGGAATCTGAATCATCATCATCTGAGTCACTTGCATCACTGCAGAGAAAAACAAAAACCTATAAGGTAAGATAATTATCCACTAAAACGTAGCAAACGACTAACCAAAAAAAAAAACTTGTACATTCCATGACAAAGGGGTAAAGTTGTTATATCCTGTCTTTTTGGTGAACTAAATAGAGAAAAAAGAAATGTTCACAAACTATATTAAGTAGTGTCTGCAACTTCAAGTGCCAGATGACCAACATAAACATTGTTCATTCATGTAAAATTCAAGATCCAGTGCTTATGCTAGATGTACTGCATTAAAGTCATATTTATAGTGAGCTATTATCTCATCTTGTATGATGCATCATATTATACATAGCTTAGGCTTATGTAGTAACCCCTTGAGGATGTTAATGGGGAAGACGGGGGCGAGGAAATGCTCAGGCAGAGTAGGGGAGGATGGGACAGAAACCGCATTAACCTATCAATGACAGAAATGTGCAGTGGGTCTTTTAGTTTTGTGTTCTGCTTGGATAATATTGCTTTAATTCTGCATTTCTTGTATTCTTCATTGAATTTAGGGTATTTTCTTGAAGCACTGTCAAAAGAGACCCTTTTCAGGGTTAGGTTTGGACTTCTAAGATCATTGTTATGTGAGTTTGTTTTCTTGCAATCATGACCTTTGAGAAAATATAAAATTTAGCTTTCTAGCTTAAGCTCTACAGCTTGTGATGCTTTTAGATAATTTGATAGGTGGTATAGGAATAACCAATAGCTTCTGTCCACTGAGGGGAAGCCTTTGTCCTTCAACATTATGAAGATCAATGAGAGGTTTGATAAAATGCAGAATACCAAACATGCTAGATGGGGATTTTGGCTCTATCTTGAAGCCTCTTTATTGTGATTCCTAAGATGACTGTCTGCGTTTCAAATGAGCAATAGAAAGGCAAGACTATAGATTTGGCTTGGGCAAACTCAATCATGGGAATGTTTTGTCTTTACATCGTGAATATTCCAAGAAAATAATAGGAGAACTACTACAAGGAGAATCTCATCCTTTAAGGTTATTGCTAACTATCATCATCATGGAAATCAGAAAATTATCTCCATTGCTATACATTATTTTTTAATAAATCCATTATCTAATTTATCTTCACATGCACTTACTTGTTACACTTTGTTATAGAATGCTTCATATGGTTTTTAGGAGTGTGTTATTGCCTCCTTATATGGTCTGGGCCACGAGCTAGCTTTTATGGTTGAGTTAAGCTCAAGGTCCATTTTCTTAACAGAGTTAAAAAGATTATTGTAATCCAGTGCAGAAAATGCAAGGAAAAGAGGTGCCAAAAGAAATTAAGCGGGGCAGGGAGGGAAGTAGCAGGGTGCGTTAAAACTATGATGGCAAAGGACTCATTGGTCCTGTTTATCATCCCTAGTTCCCCTAACTGAGCCTCTAATATACAATAAAATTATTCTTTATAACTGTTCCAAGTTACAAAGAAAAATTCAGAAAGCTAGGAACCACAACTGAAAGCACAAGTGAAAGGCGTCAATTAGCACTCACAAAACAACTTTCCACATTCTAACCAAAAAAGAGAAAATAAGCTTATCACTCTTTCTTCACTTCATAAATCTTTCTACCCTTCCTTTTCATAGCTCATTCCAGTATACAGTAAGCGTTTGGCCTCCTAACTCATAAGTCAAAGTAAAACAGGGGCAGTGTTACTGAAGACCAGAGAAGTGTCCAACTCTAGTCACCTTACCAATAACATATTGGATAACCTCTAGATTCTGATCAAAATATCATTCTGGTTGCTAAGATTTTGTCAAGAATGGTATATTCTATGCCCAATTTTATTCCAAAGAGGTGGTAAAGCAAACTATAGAGGCGCACATTTCCAAGCAGAAGACTATGCAATATTGTAGTTGATATGAGTACTGACTACGGCAATACATGAGAAAGGGCTTTCACCTCCCCCAAGCTGTTTGTCCTATTTCTCTTTATCAAAAAAAGCTGTTTGTCCTATTTCTCTTCTCGAGCTGCACACACATTTCTTAGACCAAAATTTCTCACAAGAGTCTACATTAGTAGTTGCTTCTGCAAGAGTCTTCTTTTAGATGCTTAAGAAACTTACAATCAATACAATTCATGAGCAAGTTAGAATGAAACAAATACTGGAAGCTCATTAAACGGCTATATTGCTCAAACAAGAGCACTCCAAATTCCTAAATATTTGGAGTTGCCACTTCATTCACTTTAATATAAAGTGACAGCATACTGCATTGGGATGGTATCTTACTAAGGCCTTTTTATTGTTGTTTTGGATAGCTTGAGCATTTATACTGTTATGTTGCCCAATGCTAATAGTGAAGCTTGTACATTTTGATGGTTCAGCCCAGTAACGCATCCTGGATCTAAGCATGTTCCATTAAGGCCCTATGGCTCATCAGCTAATAGTATAGGAAATCTAATGATCACTGGTTTCTTTTCTTTTTTTCTTTTGCATGACAGTGGTATCTAGATCATTTTCACACACCTCGGCTAATCCACCAGATAGCTTACTATTGCCCATGATCACAGCCGCTGGAAACCAACAGTTGGAGCAGATGAGCTCACACCAAGTTTTATAAATGTGACATAATCTCCAGGTTGTTACTGATATGCCTCAACCACTCAGTCATTCCCTTGGCTACTCGTAATAACAGACTAAATCGTTCTTCTTATATTAGGATGCCAAGCACACTATCGTGAACAACCAGTCTATATCTACGGTTCACACAATCAATATGCTTATCATAAAAAAGCTATCCACACAGACTTCATATACATCTAGTACTCCCTTCAGATTTGACATAAGGCATAAACAGAACATCATATTTAAGTTTTTCTTTTCATTTTATACTTTCACTTTTGATAAATGAAAGATCTAATACCAAACAAGTTCCTATACCATCAAAAGTTCTTCTGAGAATTATTGCTTTGCCACCACATTGTTCTAGTGATCCACCGCGCGAAAACATCAAGTCGATTAACTACTATGATTTTCCACAATGAGCAACTAATACAATTCACACATAATCAGAGGAGAAACAAATTATATAGACCAAAAACTCTACTGACTAACCATAAGCTGAATGAAGCTACATAAAGATAATAACAATCAGCGCAATCTCACAAGTGGGGTCTGGCGAGATAGCTAAAGATATATTTTTATTTTTTTTTACCTTGGTTGAAATTCCAAGACCTCAGTAAGTTTATTCCCATTTGTATCATTCCACTGAACTTTTCTCTTTGGCTTAGCTGTCTTTTTAGACAGCCCACCTTTGCTAGAAGGCAACAATGCTTTAGACTCATCATCCTCATCTTTTCCACCATTCAATACAGAATTAGGAAGAGCTTCCACACTATCTACATACTGAATTTTCTCCCCTTTAAAATCTTTATTATTTTTTGTATCCATCTATCCAAATACCACCACCAACAACAAAGCTTCCTGCTAAAGTCCTTTAACTAAATAACCTCAAAATCAGATGATTCCAATGCAGAACCAATAACCCCATTTCAACAAAAATCCTCAAAAAGCTCAAATTTTTACAATAAACTTCCAAGATTTAATGCACAAAAACCCAGCTCCCAAATGATAACAAAACAAAGAATTTGCAGATTCTTGATCTTCAAATCTTCATAAAACTATATGGGGTATGCATTAAAAAGCTAAAAAACTAATCTTTTTAAAGAACAAAATAAATGGATAATATTGATTTTAGCTCCAAGAATTCTTTTTTTTCCCTCCCCTCTCCTCTAAATATGAAGGAAAATGGAGAAAGAGGACAAATTGGTAAAGCAAAGAACCAAAAACCCTCAAATTTGTATGATTAGATTGGGAAAAAAAGAGAGAATGGCAAGGAATACCAAAGACGGTGTGTGTGTGTGTGAAAGAGAAGAGAGAAGTGCGTTTACTTTTGGAATTTGTGGAAGCTAAATATATAAATTGACCCAAAAAAGAAGCTTACATCATAATTTAGGATTAAATATTCTATATTTGCATCTAATTACTGTTACTGTCACTGTCAATCTTAATTAGTGAAAGTTCAGAGAATAGTTTTTTCTTTAGCACATGTAGTTCATAGAATTGTGACCTTTTTGTGTTACCGTTAGTTTTCGTGTATTTTGACTAATTTATTAGATATAAAAATAAATGGTGCAAGATAATTTAGTTGAATTCATTTTCTCAAAAGAATTATGCTATATAATTAAATAATACATAATCTTTTTTATATATATGAATTGTTTAATCTCATAAGTTAATACGAGGAGAATGAAGGATAGATTATCTGTAATTTTTGATCTGAAACCTCGTGAAGATAAAAGAGAATAAATCTGAAAGACCTTCAACTTAAGTGCATCAAATTTAAGTACAAAAAAAGATAAAAATATCAAGAAAATAGTGTGCAATAGTTAAAACATGATAAATAAAAAACAAATACTATATTAATATTGTTGGTACAAATGATAAACACCAATAAATCTAAATTCTCATTCTATTGGTAGCTCTCTTTTCAATCCTTAGATTTGAAAGCATGCTAATGGATATTAGAGATAATCTGTTAATAAAATAATAATTACATGCATATGTAATTTATGTGGAAACAATAAGGTTTTTTTTCCGCTCGTTGGTGGATCCTCTGAAAGATGATTACATATTTAACAGGACTCAAACTCAAATTTCTAGTTAAACAATAGATTTTACAATATAAAAAGCATTTAAAAAAAAATGGTGAAGTCATAATTAAGAAGGTAAATAGTTAATTAATGCCAAAAAAGGAGTTAGTTATGAAGATAACAGGTGGGAATGTAGGGCCTAATTAAGTGGAATACTTTGAATTTCTTCACATGAAGATGTTTTTTCCTTTTTCTTTATTTATTTTTTTTTTTGTCTTCTTTTTAGTATATATGTTATTAAGTTAATTAGTTAATATTATATTATCATTTAAATATTCCTTAGTTTCGAAATGTTTATTTTCATCAAAAAAACCATGTGCCAATGCTTGTTTTTGGATACTTATTTATTTTGCTTATACAAAAAATGAGGTCTTAAAGTTAATCAAAAGGTTGAAATTATATAGAAGGAAATATGAGTCCAATTAAAGTAAATAACTTTTTAAGTAAGGCAAACATCATATTTTAAATTAATCACTTTCTACTAATTATTGATACATACATTTATAAAGGTACATTGAATAAAACATCGAATGAATTTAGATTTAAGAAATGTCTTTCTTTTTTATGGATTAAGAGATTAATATCTCACTTCATCGAACCAGACACAAAAACAGATGTCTTAGCAAGACAATAAGCAACATGATTCGTTGATTTCTTAATAGTCGACAAGGAGAGAAAAGACAATTCTTTAATAAAAATTTTACAATTAAAAAAAAACTAAAGAATCAAACTAAGAATAGTTCACCAATTTTTCTTCCAAAGCTTGCTTTACAACCAACCTCAATATACTGAAATATTTCTTAAACCAGATAAGAGCCTCACACACCCGTATCATATAAATGATAATAACACTAATTTTTTTAATAATTGTGATGTATATCATTTTATGCGCACCTTAGTTAATTTTACGAAATGCATATCATTTTTCACCACCAACAAATTAACATTATTTTTAATCACTAAATTTCACATTTTCCATCTTATTTAGGTTATTGGAAAAGAAGAAAAGAAAAATAGAAATTTTACTTGATTTTGATTTTTTTTTTTTTTTGGTAGGGCTACTTTGTTCTCAAATCATGAGAGAAAAAAATCTAATCCCTCCTCCCATTGAATTTGTATTTATATATACAAAAAGATAGAATGTCAATGGTTAAAATAACAAGTGTCCTATAAAATAAAATTAAGTGGATATGATGAAGTTGGCTTACTATAAAGCAATTTATTAGTGCAAAAATAACTTCTTTAAATTATCTCTTGGTTGATTTCAAGTTATTTTTAAGAATTCTTTTTGTGTAGTCTCTTGTCCTTAAAAAAATAATGGAAAAAAGTTATCGTGGAGTGATAAGTACTCTTTCATTCTTTGAGTTTTCTTGGACACTGAGTCGTCTAACACCCCTCAATATGGGACTTCCCAGCGCAAATTCGAATTTAATCGAACTCCAATATGAATATTGAACACCGAATTAGAAATTTTAAAAAAAAAAATTAAAAGAATTCATGGGTCAAAAAGGACATCATTATTCAACTAATGTTTTTAGGCTATCCCTTCCTTTGTTTTTATTTATTTTTATTATCTTTATCTTCATTATTTTTTATCTAATTTTTTTCACAATCACAACCATATTTTATTTTGATTTTGTTTACTTGAAACGACAGTCTAAGTAAGAGTACGTCTCACTCTCCTTATCAGGGGCGAAGCCACCTTTACTCCAGAGATTCATCTGAATCATCATCCACAAAAAATTATTTTTTATTCATATATAGCAGAATACACCCTTAAGAAATAAGCTAAACCTTAGTTATTTATTTATTTTATTGAATCTTTGGTTTTCTAAATAAATAAATAAATTGTAGATCATCTCTTTTTGTAAGATATAAGAGAAAAAAAGAATCTACAAACAATTAAAATAATGGGAAAACGTTTTTGATATGCTAAACTTAAAATAAAATAAAATAGAAGAATTATAATAATAATTAATACATAATATAATCTCTTTTAACTTTTTGTGATGGTGGGGTGTAAAGCAAACTGGCAAGATAAGATCTTTATATAGAAAAAAAATAAAAACAATACACATAACAAAATGTACCCACAGGAGGCTCAAATTAAGAAAAAAAAAGGTTCTAAAATTTTATGACTAATAAACTTTTTTTTATCTCAAGGATGTAAAAACTAGTTTACTATTATCACCACTTTATTTATTTATTTATTATATTTTATTTGAATAACATTTAAATCAATACGAAAAGTACTATATTACAGTAGAACAGGCAAGTTGAATGATCATGATGCACTTGCGCTGAGAAATAGTGTTGGTGGTTCAGTTAGTCCTTTTTTTTTAAAAAATTTAAATTAGGGGTAGGGGAAGAGGAATACAACGTGGGGAATCGAACTCTTACCAGCAAGGTGAGAGTTCAGGTAGTCAACCAACTAAGTTACTAAGATTTCTTGGTGTCTCGCTTAGTCTTATCTCCCTATAGGGGTATTTTAGTGATAGGTTCTATAGGAACTGAACGATTCTATTTGTGCACTTATTCCAACAACACCAGCAAGAGCGAATACTCACCTACGAGCAGAATTAGTAATCGATTTCTCCATCACTTGTTCTTATTCTTAAACCCTTCGTGTCCCATAGCTATCGTAGTTAGATATCAAAGATACATTTAAGAATAGATTATTTATTAGATGACTCCATATATTAAGAGTACAAACCTTATCATTCCACCACAATTCGAACAGATTATCATCACTCAGTTTTGATTGTTACTTATATTTATTATATACTATTAAATTTATTATTATGTTACAATTACGAATTATCATTTGTTCTCGATCTTAATTTTGAATGATTATAGTAATATTATTTAAATTATTTCTTTAGGGGGTGGAGGGACCAAGCAAAACATATAAATATTACATTAAATTTGATTTAAGAGTGAGATTTTGGAATATCTGAGTTGTTTTAAATAAACCGAGCCACAAATTGAATTTGATCATTTCAAAGTAAGGTTGAAAATAATCAAATAAATAGATAATTATTTATGGTATGAACTGATAACCTACTTATATAAGGGAAAAAGACATATTAACATATTGCAAACTTTGTGCATGATGTTATGCACTAGTGGATAGTGATGTATAGTTTGATGCAAAAATAATTTTTAAAAAAAATTGAAGGCCGAAGTTTAGATATAAATTCGATTGAACTTAGTAAATTTTATTCAGATAGTAATTTCAAAAGTGAAATAATTTTTTTTTATATTAAAATGTGAACGATGTTATTGATGAACTGAAGTGTATTATATTTTGGACCACCTCAAATTTAGATCTATATAATCTACTTTAAGTAAATTACAATCATAATTGCTTAAAAATTCATAAATAATTATTGATTTTTGTCTTTGTGATTGTCAACTTCACTTGTTATAGTAGGTAAAGTGTGTGCAATTTTCTCAGGAAACTTCCCATTTTCTTTCCTACTCCTTGGCTTGCATAATTTAATGTGGTTTTGACATGCCTGCTTATTGTCATTTATTACATAGTATAATAATAATAACAATAATATTTATATACATATATCAAATGAATTTAGTTGAATCCATTAAATGTAAATCTGGTATAGCATAATACCACGATTAACTTAATCTCGTGATTGTCAATTCTAAAATTATTATCACTTATCCCACCAACCAAATGACTCAAGAGTTTAAATCTTAGATTCACCTTGGTTGAAAGCTACCTTTATCCATTCAGTAGATTTTCTTTAATCCAAGTGTAGATGATAATAGGAGACTCTTTGAGATGGTCCAGTGACTTGGGAACCTGGCAATTTCAAGTTTGAAACTCCTTGCCAGCAAAAGTAAAGGATTTGTCTTTTGGGTTGAGCTCGTCACACTGGGCTTGCCTAGTGTGAGTTACCTTTCCTCTGTGGCATGTGAGCTATTGCATAAAAACGGAGATTTATTTGTACGGCACCCAAAGAGTAGCAAATGCGGATTCCCTTCGTTTATAAATGACAAGAGGAAAAAATAGCAAGCATTAAAGAAAAACAAGAAAATATCTCAACTTTCTAGTAAGATTGGCCCCAACAACCAAGAATAAGATCCAAACATTCATTTTTTTCAAATAAGTAGTTCCAAGTACTCACTAACTTAATTATACAATGATCTTGATTGATCTTGCACACATGCAACAACCAAATTTCATCAAAATTCCAAGTGAAAAGTGGAGACACTATAATAATAGTTCAGTAACCAGTCCAAAGAATCATATATAACATGATTATTCTATCTGTTTTCTGATCTTTGAAGACAAGTATTGGCAGATATGATCATATGGCCTGAAAACGAAAAAAAGTAAATGTGCCATGTATTAGTTGTTAGGTGAATAAATTGCTTCAAAAGTTGCTAACATGATGACAAAATTCAATAACTTGCATTTTACTCAAAGAAAAAGGAACTACTTCTACCACACCTCATTAGTAAACTTGTTTTACATACCTTCATGTGAAGTTCATTCCACCTTCAAGATCAACACTCGGAAGCTGGAGCATGGCGTGTTTTGAACGTGCATCACCAGCGTTGAAGGAGATTCTACTCCGATTGTACAGGTAAAATGAACTACTTGTTCTTCTTTGTACTTCAAATCATGTATTCAAGGTTTACTTTTCAGTAAAGTAGACTATTTTTTCCCTACAGAGGCTAACACAACAAAGTGTTTTATTAGTCGTAACGACTTTTGTAATCTTAACACCTAGCAAATGATATAACAATGTTTTTCTTTTCATAATTGTGGTGTCCTGGCCAGCTTGCGTGCGCCTCGACTAATTCCACAAGGTACATGCTACCTCACACCAGCAAAGGCATGTGTAACTCTATCCACCAAGCTTAGACAGATGAGGAGAAATTACCCAGTGTTCTGTTTTTGCCTCTGCTGGAATTTAAATTTGAGATTTCATAGTTCTCAACCCACTTGTTTAAGCACTAAGCGACACCCTTAAGTGCAGAAGATGATGCAACAATTATTCATAAACATAGCTGACTAGTGTAGGCTCTATCTGATATTTGAGTTCAGTCCCAGTCTCTTTTTTTTATGACTAGGGAACCCGCAGACGCTACCCTTTGGTGCGCACAGGGTAAATCTCCACTCCTACGCAATAGCTTGCAAATCATATGGGAGAGGTAACCCGCACTAGGCAAGTCTGGTGCGACGAGCTAGACCAGAAGGTGAACCCCTTGCTTTTGCTGGCAAGCGATTTTGAACTTGAGACCTCCAACATGGAAGCCCAAAGCGCAAACCACTAGGCCTATCATAAGGCAATTCTAGTTTGTCAAAAACATGTTAGTGAACACTACTTTTTCACTAAAATTTTCAAGATCACATTACTAGTAACCAAAATAAAAATCACAGAACATGTTGGAAACCGTCTCATAAGGTAAAAGGAAAAATTACATAACATAAGGCAATTACACAGATTAAGCAGGAGTCATTAGGTAAAGGATAATTAAGTTTTGAGAAACACAGGATTAGTGAACATTGTTGATGAATAGGAATTTATTTATAGTTATGATGTGGAAGCAGATAAACATTGAGTATGCAACAAAAGGATTCTATTTGGCAGACAAAAGAAGGCGTTGTACAGGTAGAATTCCATTTCTGGGGCTCCATTTGCCTTGTGGTCTATTATCAAATGTTGCTTTCAAGTTTCAACAGTTGATAAGTGACAGCAATACTGAGAAATTTAAGAGGATGCCACTTTTTGTGACCACAAGCCGGTACTGGACTTACCAAAGTGCTTGAAAGAGATGAGCCAACCACCATAGTCTCTAAGTTCCTGCTAACTTGGTCCCACTGCATAAACGACATGCTTTAATTTAGATTATACTCATGCAACAATCTAATTGGAAAAACCTCTTTTACAGTTATATATCAAGTTAGACTAGAAGTTGTGATACAGTCAGATCCAACATGGCGTTCAGAAAACTACCTAAGATGCTGCAATAGTAACTACGCCTCAATCGCAAGCTAGTTGGGGTTAGTATATGAATCCTAACTATCCATGTCGCTCTCTTTGGATCCATGCCATTACTATATTCAAGAGATTTATAGAAAATCTACAAAGAAAAGACACATCAACAACATTAAATATATAGAGACTTCTGATTTGAAACCTCTTTTCCTGCAGTCAAGAGGTCGACTACTGCACAAATCTAAACAATGAGATGATAATTCCAGATTGATCGAAACAACTGATTGAACGTCCCTCCAGTTTAGCAACAAAATGGACCTCCCACTAGTTTAGCAAGACTAAATAGACATCCCATCTCCAGTTCAATAAATTACAGAGATTATTCTTGCCTAAACGTTAAATTGACAGAATTCATCGAGATTCAATTGTGCAATTTCTCATTATTGAGAAAGACAATTTACGATAGTCCAAAAAGAAAACTATACAAAGTTGAGGTCCATTTCGTATTGTTAAGCTGGAGTAAGTGTAACTAGTTCACCTTAGATTATACTTACTGAATTTTAAGCAGTACTCGGACGTGTTTCTTCCTAAGTTCTTGAATAACATGGATGTAAAAACTAAAACTCTTACCATGAACATGCTTCTTTTTCCTGAGACAGAGATGAACGGACAATTGATGCTGACCATCACCTTCATGAATTTGGGTCCGTTGAATACTACATTCAGGTAAGAGTAACAAGCCACATTCCATAGATGATTGAAGTTCATGGCACAAATGACAAGGCTTGTCTTAAAGAAAATCCTTCATACTGATAAACAATTTAAGCAACTACTTTTATATTTTAAAAAAATAACTCAAGTTAAGAAATGTATTTTATTGATTAAATTTTAGCTGATATTCAACAATCCAAAATATGAGCGCTAAAGCTTCCGTAACTTTTTCCTTTTTGAAATATTTTGTTAGTCGTTGGTGTCAGATCCTGATCATACGTACTTATCAATATCAACCCCAATTCTGTCTCAAGCATTCCTGATCTCAACTAAGCTTTCACGTTACACTATAGAGAAGGTAAAGGCTATTAGTGCTGAAGTTGTGGAGATTGTTGAGCCTCCAAAAGAAGGATATCAGCTGACTTTACGACTCAATTTTGCTAGAATGCCGCATGGTAAAGGTTTGGAACTTCTCGCGTCAACCTCCCTCCTTCTTTTCCTGTTTTAGAAGCATCTGAGAAGCAGAATGATAGATCATGCAGTAAACTATTAAATGTGGCACCACAAGCAAAAAAGAACACCACTATAGCAGTCAGCTATTTTCAATTTGTAGGGTGATGATAAAGATGTAACTGAGGCATTATTACTGGAACCAAACTGTGCTTCTTTCGTGTCAAGTAATTGAAGCTTCGTCAACTTAAAATCACATCTTTCTTGCAATAGAACAGTTTAAGTTGAGATAAATTCTCTGTGGATGCAAAGAAAATGGTGTTGGAGGTTTACTAAGCAGTTTTATATAAATATTTCTTTCAGCACAGTTGTACACAAAGAAACTACAGAGGAAATAAGAAGGAAGGAGCTCTAGGGAGAGTCATGTCTACAAAAATTCAAAACAAGGATAAATTCATGTTTGCATAACTAATTAAAGAAATAAGACTAGTAAACAAGTTTAATGAAGAACATAAAAAAAGGGAGTGAAGATAAACATACCAGTCTCTAAATACATCTTTCAGTTTGTTATTACTGAAAACAAGCCCGTCCAATAATCAAGATCTTCGAACTAAACTGAGCAAATGGTGATTAAATGTACTAAAACCGGGAATTATTTATCGTAAAAGAGAATGTAAAGAAGATCCTTTTTACATCATCGTAACAAAATTGGATCAAGAAGAGTAGAAATAGTGCCAGAACATCCAGCATATAGATAGATGCAAGTTAAAAC
>JAPFFP010000113.1:21727558-21761930 GCA_026153255.1 Solanum medicagineum
ACAATCAGATGAATAGATAAATATAGGAAGACAATAATAATATAATGAACTATAGAAACTCTCCTTTCATTCAATAGTAAGTGTCAGAAATGACAATTGTCATGATAGTAAGGTACATTCGAATAGACAGAAAATCAAGAGAACAAAAGGCTAGAATTTCCTATATAGTATAAGAAACATCTGCAATCTCAAAACTTACTAGGAAACCACTTCTGCTGTTTCTTTCAAATGCTTCTCTATCAAAGAACATCTGAAGTTTCTCATTCTATCTCTAATTCAGGAAGCGGACGCATCAACACACCCTCCGATCCAACCTGTGCTAGCAACGGTCCACTCGAATCTCCACATCTCATCCTCTTATTACGATTCAACAACGCAAACAACCCAAAACTCATGATCATCACCACAATAACATGCACAATGAACAACAGATTCATCAATGCAGTTCCCCTCAACATATTCTCCTCAAGATCACATTTCACATCATTTTTCCCCTTTGATAAACCAACCAAAACATTCTCACATCCATCTGGAGAAAACATATCGGTATATAATGACAACCCAACTTGCAAAACCCAAGTCCCTTTCAACACAAGCACAGAGGAAAACAAAAACTCCACAAAAAAATAAGATGGCTTTACTGCTAAACACAAGCAACAACCAGCACAAGCAAATGCTAATTCCCCCAAATGTCCATACATATCACCACTAAGACCAACAAGTCCTTTCCCATTCATCAAGAATTCAACACCAAAACAAACACCAGCAAAACTATAAACCAAACTATCAAGAATTGCATAAAGATCAAAACTTTCTTTAACAACAATGAGAATCAAGAACACCCAAAAGAAGAAAATGACTAGAGATTGCTGCAAGAATGAGAATTTAAACATTACATTGTTGCCTGAGAAAGCTAGGAACAGAAATACATGAGAGAAAGAGGCAATTGGGAGAATGATTAAGAGAGAATACAAATCAAGATTTTTCCATTTGGGTTCTGAGAAATACCATGTTTTTGATTTGTAGAGGGATGGGTTTTTGAGGTAATTGCAGATGCAACAAAGAAGACGATGAATGCCTAGTGTAAAAAGGATAACAAATGCTGAGAAATGGGTAGCTAATGACATCTCAAAAGGGAAAAGTTTGAATCTTTTTTAAGGGATTTTGATGAGATTAAGGAAAAGGGAAGATTGTTTCAAGTTCATCAATGGTGATGTTCTTTTTAGGAAAAGTCAATACGTGAAAAACCCAAAGCTGGTTGCTGGCAAGAAGGGACCAAAAAGGACAAAAAAGAATCTTGAAAATTGAAGAAGTTTTTATTATTATTGGATATCCTAAGTTTGGTGTTATATTACTTTGGTCCCATTTGGAAGTGTGTTTTTTTTTTTTTTTTTTTTTTGTGTGTGTGTGTGTGTGTGTTTAGCTTTATAAATTTATCACTAAATTTTAGTTAGATACTAAAATTATTATTTATTGTAATTGAATGTCTACACACATGAGAATGTGTTCAAATTAGACATTTTTAATTTAAATTTTAAAAGTTGTTTGTGCATGTTGTCAAGAGTCTATTAAGTAGGTAACTTAATTACATTAAATATTTTATGCCCTTTAACTATATATATCAATCTCAATTAGAAAATATTTGAGGTTTTAATAATTTATTGAGATGAATGGATATAATTAAATAAGACTATGTATTTTATATGATTAACTTAATTTACCATAAAGACTCTTTAGAAGATGTACACTCTTTTAAAAAATATTGAAGCAAAAGTGTTTGATTAGAATATTTTATTACACTCTTTTAAAAAATGTTGAAGCAAAAGTGTCTGATTAGAATATTTTATTATGTGTTTAGATGCTTAATTGAAGCATATTATAGGTTGAATATCTAGATAAAAATCGATGGCAAGTTTAAGACATTGATTATGTATTTTAATCCCTTCCTTTTTGTTCTTTTGGTGTAAATAAAAATTAATGGCGAGTTTAAGACATTGCTTATGTTTTACATTCTTTTCTTTTTGTTCTTTCGAGGTTTACATCATCACCATCACTGCCAAAGGCATTTGAATGTCACAATGATAATAACTATATAGTTTGTCCTACAAACAACTTCAATAATATGAATATAATTAATAATGTTCAAATTATTTATAATTCTCTTTATTGTGAAATGTTTTAATATGTTAGTAAAGATAAATCTTAAAATGTTTGATGTTCCATAAAATATTTTAGTTGTTTTAACCATATTACACATAACTTTTTATCTCAATTTCTTGATTTAAGACACCTTAACTCATCAATTTACGTAGAAGAGATGATGCAAAACTATTAAATATGTATGCCAAAAGTTCTCTTTCCAATTATAAATAGGATTAATTGAGCAATTATATTATTGATTCTTTTACTTATAAATTATTGTGTTTATATATATATATATATATATATATATCATATCTTAAATTTTGAACTTGAAATACTAAAAAAGAAACGTGAATTGCTCGCAATATCTAAAATAATTTTTTAAAAGAAAGGATTACAATTTTTATTGTATTCTAGTATTGAATCTTTATTAGCAAAAATAAAGAGGAAAGCTGACACATTAAGGTTTTGTTTGACAACACTGATGATTAATTAGTGACTAGAATTGTTTTGATGAAAAAGATGAGAATGAGTTAGAAACCTTATTGTTTTGTTCGATGGAAGTTGAGAAAGTTGTAACAATATGGAACCAAGAAACCTATACCAAAAGGTTTAAGTTTTCAAATCTTAGCATTTCAATTCATTGCTTATTTGTTTTTGGCTTAATTGTATTTTCACGATTTGTTTGGATGTTTCTTTAAAATCATAATTTAAATCAAATTTATTATGAAACATTAGTTTGTTGGTTGTGTTTTGAAATCCTATTTTGAATTGCTTGTATTTTAAAATAATAATTCAAATCCAATTCATAATTATAATATTTAATGTATTCCTTTTAATTGGATTATTTGGTATAATTTATTTAGTTATATTCGAGACCTTCTGAATATCCTAATAAAGGTGTTTATTAAAAATAATTTATTAACTTATTACTATTAAATCTTGAAATTCTACGATTTGTCTATATTTGTTGCCTAATTAATACCTTAAATTGTACGACTTTCACGATTTGTCTATATTTGTTGCCCAATTAATACCTTAGATTGTACGACAAATTAAACGTGTTGAATTTAAATGTTTATAAATTTTGTTTTGTTCAAGCTATAGGCAGTCAAAAAAAATTCATAATAAAGTTGTCCATATTCTATATAACATGTAACTAATTATAGAGTGACACAACAAGTAGCATTCCATCATATGACAAATATTTGATATATTGTGAGTTATTGCAAATATGAAATTAATTTTCTTATATTTCACATGAAAAGTCAAGAAGACATGTTGGACAAATAATTATTTGCTTATTCACATGCATCAAATATGAAAAAGGATTTTTTTAAAAAAAAATGATTTTTACAAATCAAAATCAAATTTTCCTGCATCAAGTCAAAAATTGTCTTCAAAATTTTATGCACCGTCCAATTGTCAACTAATTGCATGTTAGCTAGCATTCCAAGTTTGTTGGATCGTTTAAGGCATCGTGTATACTTTAGAACCATAGATAAATTTAAATTATGGTCTAAAATTACTTAATTGTGGTGGTGTGGTCGTGTTTTATTTATAAAGGTCGAGTTCGAACTTGTGATGGTGTGGTCGTGTTTTATTTATAAAGGTCGAGTTCGAACTTCTTCAAGTGGAAAATTTTTTGTGGGAGTGGTTTATCAAAAATAAACCTTACAATGCATGAATTTAAATTTAGTTGAACCTCAATACGAATATTGAACACTGAATGACAAACTAAAAATAAAATTATAAAAGTATTTTCTTTTAGTTCCCCAAATTTTTACTTTTGATTTGTATTTTAATTTAAGTATTATACACAAAATCTAAAATGCAAGAAGGAATTTTTTATTTGCTTATAATTGTAAATAAAATGTGTATAAACACAATAAAAATATCATTTCAATCTCATGATTTGAAACTCACAATATCATTCCTTCATGGGAATGCAATTATCATTAAATTTAGGACATCTAAAATTGAGAAACTTGTTATATAAAAAAAGTTATTTTGAAATAAATTATCAGAAAGAAAAGTAAGAATTATCTAATGGTGATTGGTGCGAGGTCTTTACTATTCTTTACACATGTAGTCAAATAAAAAGAATAAAATATTATTATATTATTTGATATGGACGCACTTCATTTTCTATTGAAATGTAAAACTAAGACAATATCAAAAGGGCTCTTAGAAAATATTTAAAAGTAATAAAAGTTTGATTTATTTAGAGTAATTTTTTTATTTGAATGGTTCACAAAATACATTTATTGAAGGAAAAAAATTTCAAGCTCCAAAATTGAGACTCATAATTTGGTTTTCTTTATGACTTCTAAAATTTCAATTGATCAACAGCCACCACTTGGCATATGGATATGATCAAGATTGCAATGGCAGACCCTACCTGAAGAAAAGAACCACTAAAATTGAAGATACAGATCTCCAAACTGATAGGATAAATAAATAAAATAAAATATGGGAAGGGTTAAAGTTATCGAGTAACAATAAAGTTATCTCCATGTAACATATAACTCATGGGTTGGAGTCATGAAAGCACATGAATATTTACACTAGGATAGGATACGTACATCATACTCGGATGCAGTCCTTCTCCAAATTTTTAACACGAAATAATTTGTTTACTGAACTGATTTTTTAAAAAATAAAATAAAATGGGGGCCATAAAGAAAGAAAAAAAGAAGAATCTTGCTCCTATTATTCAAGTAAAATGGAAAAATCACCATCAAAGGATGTAGTGTAGTGGATGGAGTTGCTCCTTCCTTAACCAGAGGTCTTGAGCTCGAGCTTTAGGTATGAAAAAAATCCTTCGCAGGGAGTACTTCCCCCTGAATGGAGGCCTATGAAGCACGATCTGAAATAGTCGAGCTCCACTGTCGTCACCGAAAAAATCCTTCATAGAGAGTGCTTCCTCTCGAATGAGGCCCTATGCGACATGAATCCGGAATAGTCAGATTCCAATGTCGACACTTGACACCAGATGGGAAACCCCAAAAAAGAGAAAAAAAATCAAAGCCCACAAATACAATTGTGTGGCTCTAAATTTGCCTCTTCATTACCACTCAAATGTAAACCAAACTAAGGCTACAAAACTTACAACAACTCCCTTTCTTCAAAAACCACACAAAATAATCTTATAACATAATCTCATAAATACACCACCACCACAACCAAGAACCCCTTAGCTCCATATCATCACTTCAACATTCAAGAACATTATTCACTACTACTAGTTCTCAAAAAATAATAACTTGTGATTGTATCTTTCAATGGCAATTACAAGTTCAATTGCAACTACTTCTTTTTCTTCATGTATTAGTGGTGAAGACTATGGTATGTTTATTAGGAAAGTGCAACCATTAATGAATGTTTCAATGGGAAAGGCAGTGAGATCAATGCCAATGATGGGAAATATTAATGAAGGAAAAGGGATATTTGCACCACTTGTTGTTATCACTAGGAATATTGTTGGCAAGAAAAGGTTCAATCAACTTAGGGGCAAAGCTATTGCTTTACACTCACAGGTAATTCATCATTTACCAAGTACGATAGACTATTTTATCAGGTACGTGTTACTAGATATCGTATAATTTTGCATGCTCAACGAGTAAGTTGGACAACGCCAAGTTCATTGATTACTAGGCTACTTTCTTGAATCGCGTTAGCTCAACTACTTTTTAGTTTATGGTTCTTTTTGTTTTAATTCTTAATGTTTTTGTAGTTGTAGAATTTTGGGTTGATTTATTTTTTGCATTAGTTTTTCTTGAGTGTTGATGTTATTGAATGCTCTATAGAAGTTCTAATTTGGGGATAAGGTCGGTAAAAATATCAGTGTTATTTAGTTAAAAAAAATGAGGAAATATAAATTAATTTATGTGATGTTCAAATTGAGAATTAAATTACACAATTTTAGTCTATCTGGACTGAATTTGGATTTATGGTAAGATTTTGAGATGTTATATATTTAAAAGGGATCATTAAATCTAAATCCAAAATTTAATCTAAACAAGGAAGCTTTGGCTCACAAAATTCTAATATTATTGTTCTAAACAAATATGTTAAAACTTTTCAAAGTTGGAAGTAAACTTGAAATCCAAGATGTACTAGAGAAAATAAACAAACTCATACAATTTCTAAAACAATTTATAGAGGATAATTTATTGTATACTCACCCTGTTCATTTTATGTGAGATCGATTTATATTTAGTTTGTTCCAAAAAGAATGTCACCTTATTATAACTAAAAACATTTTAACTTTAAAATTTCTGTTTTACCAATTTACAATCATACAAATTTCTAAGGATTATTTTAGACTACAAGTTTTCAAATAGTGCCGCATAAAATGAGACAGAGAAAATATTTCTCAATTAGACGTGGTATTTAGTCTCCAAAAAAGGATAAAGGCCAAGAGGTCACAATTTGAATGGCAATATTAACCACCCATAGTTATGGTGGACCGGTATGTACCTCTCCGTCTATCCTAAACTAGAGGTTTGGGGTTCAAGCCATGGGAAGGAAGTCATTTAACCTCAGGATATAAATCTGCTTAGATTAGTCAGGTATCAATTGGAAGTATCCTTTTCTCTATCCTTAACCCCAGGTCTGGGGTTCAAGTCCACAGAATGAAGTCATCTTTGATAGGAATCATTACACTCGTAAGGTGGAACTTCTAGCCAAAAATCTAGATTAGTCGGGTACCAAGCACAGACTCAGAAACCCAAAGCTAATCAACAAAAACATCATACCCAGTAAAATCCAAATGTACGCAGACCTTACCGCTTTTTCCGAAGAAACCCAAAGCTAATGTTGATGGTATTTGTTTGTTCAGGTAATCACAGAGTTTTGCAAATCAATAGGAGCAGATCAGAAGCAAAGGCAAGGATTGATTCGATTGGCTAAGAAGAATGGCGAAAGACTTGGATTTCTTGCTTGATGCCTCATAATTAATACCATTCTCAATGGAAAAAAATGTGTTGTGATCAAATAGCTATAGCCTCTGTTGTGTAATTGAATCAGATACAACTGAATTATCTGTACTATTCAAACATATATATAAATGTTTAATTTTGTAGTCTAGGTATTGCTCGCTTGTTTCAACATTTAAATTTATATACATTTTACCATTTCAAAGGAACAACCAACTTAATTAATAGATATTCATGAAAAGGACTAGAAGCTTGGGAGCTTTGAAGAGAAATCCAAGTTCAAAGACCAAAGTAATAAATTTCTCCGTCTCTAAGTTTTGGTGAATAAAGGTACGTTAACATAATGGGTGTGTCTAAGTTTGGTGAATACAGGTAAGTTAACATAATGGGTCATTCAAATTGATCCAACTCTTCGACTTTTAGCATGTACAAATAAACACTTAATAGCATAAATTTCTATCTAACATTAGATGCATTTCTCTGACTTGGGGGTTCATCTTAATAGCATATATTTCTAATAACTAAATTATTCAACATTTACTTAATTCCTCCAAAATTCCACTATACACTCAACAAAGAGGCTCATTTAGCTAGACATCAAACTACTCGATATATCCACTAGGCTTTTGTAAAAGAGAAAAGAGTCTACCTAAGATATGGAGTGATTCTCACATAAATAACAAACAGCCGAACAAATTCTTAACACAATACATCCAAACATACAACAGTCGAATAAATTTCAATAATCAGATCAAAATTTGCAACAGACAAATGCAAAAATCTGCTAATCGTACAATTTCCAGTATTGGTAGAACTAAGGGAGCAGTGTCAATCCCACACGATAAAGAAATTCACACAGTATATCGGCTCTTAGCTGATCTCTCCCTTTTAGAATCATCCTGCAACGACCAAAAGAAATGTTGGTCAAGAAAGAATGAGAATCAAGAGGAAAAAGACTTGAATTCACAAGAATGGTAAAGTGGTAAGGGGAGTTACATGGAAACTGTACGATATTCTTTCAGCATCAATGATCTCCTTCCACTTCCTACCAATGCCCATCTACAACATAGAACAAACCAGTTATGTATAAATATGCAAAATCAAGGAGCATCAAGCCAGAAGGCAAAGCAATTCAGACTGAAAATCATCATATGCAGACATGTTACAAGGCCAAAAAAGGCAAACATACACGATTACTGAACAATAAAACAAGGGAATCCTTCGCTAAAAAAACTGAAAAAAGCCTAGTTAAGCAATGTAACCAAATTTTAATTTTTAAAGCACAACTCTGTATTGCAATGCTGTAAGATGAACATGAACATGGGACAACTAAATAAAGAATAAGTATAACTTGGAAAAATATACAAATGGAACTACCTTGGTTTTAGTATCCATAAGCTATTACATCAAGAATACAATAAAGGAAAGGCTAATGCATAGCAAACTATCACAGAACAATGCTGGTAATTAAGCAATCAGAATGTTTGCTTCCTCAGTTTACTATCATCAGATGATACCTGTTTCACCACAGTAGTACAGTTATAATTCATATTAGTCCTAAATTGCTCCTCCAATAAATTTTAGCTGATTTCTTAAAAATTTGAGGCTGCTGATTTCTATAGCTGTCTTACATGGGTCATGGGAGGGCATCCAAAGGGTTACACACACAATCATTTGAGGCTAATGAGCTATCAAAACAAAGCATGTGTATCCTAGGAACAAGTAACCAAAAAGGTAACACAACCATTTGAAATCCCATCCTACCCCAACCTTAAGATCGAATAGCAACCCATTCAGGTGGTAGTAAAAACACCCGAGAGTTTAAGTATGAAAGTTGCAAAATAGTGATAGTTTGGGAGGTTTTTAGCAATTATAAAAGTCACATGGATGACTTATTTTACTCTCGTCGCCAAAAATGTTAACAAACACTTTGTCAACTTTCAAGCAAGGGGTTTTAACCGGTGAAAATTACAGTTCAGGGAGTATGAATCCTGCAAAACGCAATAATTTAAAAGGGTTTTCAGCCATTAACTCTTTCAAACAACCACATTGGTGATAAGTCACTGATGAGTACAGCCTCCTAGGAACACCTTTCCGACCTTCACACCCTTGGAGAACCTTATTAAACTCTAGAGAACATCACCACACAACAATTTAGATTTCAAGACACATCGGAATTTACAGAAGAGCTCAAGGCAGAAGTTGAAAATGAAGCAGATCTAAATGCATATACATCCATGGAACAGTGCACAAGACAAGGCCCCAAGTCAAAGTGCTTTTATCAGAATTTCTAATGCAAGATCAGAAATCAGAGACGGATAACAAGAACAAATGCCATAGAGAAAGGTGATACCACTACCAGCTATAGTTTAAAGAACCAAGTGAAGAGAAATATTAAGGACTTCCCTGCCAGGAAAAGGAATAATCAACCACTGATCAGCTAAAGCTTGTGATGTTTCTGATCAGATATTTAAATATAATATTCAATAATCAACCCATAGTGTTTCATGCGTAGGTCGGAATTGGGGGAAAGGCTTTTTTCTTGTTCTCATATAAAGTCGCTTTTCCTTTTTTCCTTGACCTTTTTTTTTTGAAAAAAAAAAAAGTGGAGATAGGTCATATCAGCATTAAGAAAAATGATACAAGCAATACAAAAACACTTGTGGGGTGGGATTCCACTGTGTATGTTGTTGTTGAAGAAAGAGTTGAGTCATCAAATTCCTGCAAATGTATCTGATTCAAGTATTCTGGTATACACTTTTCTTAGATAATATTAATTGAGAAATAGCAAATGTTTTGAGAAAGATGACTTATGATCTATCATCATAGGCCATCTTAAAAAATATTCCATGTCATATTTCGGAAATAGTGGAACAATAACAGAGACTTCAGTTCTGAAGCTACTTAACACCAAGATATAAGAAACTACCTGAGCTGCTTCATTGGTGGCAGTCTTAGTCCACAAGGAAAGTTTATCCTGAGTCCTGCGCACACTGGCAACTACACCACATATATCTTCTGAATCGTCAAATTGCTCACCTACCAATGCCATCAGCTGTTCAAAGGAAGCACATACATCAAATAATACATGAGCATCTTCAGCAAGAAACTGATCAATACAGTGCTTTCCATGACATAATAGCTACTGAACAGAAACAAATGTTAAGGAATGAACTATTACAGTTTCAAGCCACATATGCTCAAGATTAGCCTTTCTGCTGCTTGTAGCAGTCCACTTGCCACCATTCGCACACTCAGGATCTTCCCATTTGGGCTCAATCCCAGCTTTGAACAAATGGAAGTCCGCATTAAGGGTCAACTTGCTGGGCTTGAATATCTGATCATACAAACTGCAAAGACAATAATCCAACACTTCAATCCACATTTAAGATAAGCTTCTACCCACCTATTATTCATTCTAAACCATAGTACCTCATTAACCAGTCAAAATCAAGTCATAAACATCTGAACTATAAACAAATCGCACCAAAAAATCCAATCACTATGAAATTTAATACAAATAAGTGCTCCATTTTGTTTGATGGTGCACGGCTTGCATGCGCAGTGACTTTAATATGCCAATTTCACTTACAATTACAGTGCTGGTAGTTGAGGAAAATATTAGAATAAACAAAGTAGATTTGATTTCTTGAAAATTGCAAAAGTTGCAAAGAACAATATTAGTAACAGAACTTCATGGGAGATACCAACATTCTGTAAAGGCACAAACTTCTTCAAAGACAACTTCATAAACCAGACAGGAGATAGCACAAATGCAATCTGTAATCAGCAAAAAAAAATGACCAGAACATACTCTCTTTTATGAAAATCGCCTATACTCGTAGATCAACATACTTGTTGCAGTATCGAAGCTATCTTAATTGATGAATTAAGCAAGTGAAAAAAAAAAAAACTACAAACGCAATCAATATATCGCATTCAAAAATACAAATCCAGGCAAATAGAGGCTCTGTTTTATTAGAAAAATTCATGTCATCAGAAGTACGGATATCGATTTGTAATATGAGCCATAGATAGGGTTTCCACAATTTACGAGCACAAATCTGAATAAACATAATATGGAAGAATCTAAGAAGACATCACGTTCCTACTGTACAGAAATGGCAGATTTTACCTCCAGAATTCCTCAACAGTATCGAAAGTGTAAGCTTTTCGAAGAGAACTTCCCCAAGCGGCGCCTGGTTTTGGCTTAGACTGATTATCGAACCAGAAGGTCCACTTCCTCTCTAGCTTATGCGGCTGCTTCTCCGCCGTCTCTGCCGCCGCGACGGGCGGAACCTCTGTCGCCTCTACCGGTGCTTCGGAGGCCATTGTTTTACCGTCAAATCCTCTCCTTTTGTGTAGCTTTTTCACGACGGAGAGGCGTAAAGGAATTGGGAAGAGAGTCAGGTGCGCTGGAGTTGGTTTTTATACAGGCCCAATTCATTGAAGTTAGTGGACCTTATAGCTAAAAGCCTTGCAAAGTTTAAGCCCATGTGTAGAATGGGCCAACAATCCTCTTCTTTCTTTGTTGTGGCTTTTGAGTCAAAATAAATTAACTTAATTAATAAATTAACAAAATTATAATGATGTTACATATTATATTGAAACAGGGTAAATGAAATTGAGATTTGTGGTTAATATCTTGTTTGATAAGAATGTGTCACTAAGACATAAAGATAAAGTGGTGGTCAGATCAATTATGTTGATCCGTTAATAACTTGTATGTCCAGAAGATGATAACAACAATAACATACCCAGTGGAATCCAACAAGTGGGGTTTGGGGATGGTAGAATGTACGCAGACCTTACAACTACCTCCTAGAAGTAGAGAAGTTGTTTCCTGCAAACCCTCATCTCAAAAACCCATAAGCAAAATAAACTAGATATGACAAAAAGGAAAGGAAAGGGAATAGAAAGGGCGATTAATAACGGAAAGCACGTAACAATATGTAAACACGATAAATTTAACACACATACGACTGATAATGACAACACATGATATAAAACACGACTACTCCTGCTACCCTACTATACCCCAAGCCCAGACATCCACCTACCCTCACCAACCAATTAGTCTGCTACTCTAATTCGTGACCTCCGTTCCTTTCTATCTAAGGTCATGTCCTCTGTGAGATTAAGTTTCACCAAATCCTGTCTGATCACTTCCCCCAAATACTTCTTCAATCTACCTCTACCTCTCCGTGTGTCTCCCAAAACCAACCTCTCACACCTTCTAACAGGAACATCGGTACTGCTTCTTTGCACACGTCTAAACCATCGCAATCTCGTTTCCCTCATCTTATCAACCACAGGGGCCACCTCTAGCTTCTCTCGAATGGTCTCATTCCTAATCTTATCACTCCTGGTGTGGCCACACATCCATCTTAACATCCTCATTTCTACGACATGCATCTTCTGAACATGTGAATTTTTTATTGGCCAACACTTTACCCCATACTACAAAGATGGTCTAACCACCATTCTGTAAAACATACCTTTGAGTTTATGTGGTATCTTCTTGTCACACAATACTTCTGAGGCAAGCCTCCATTTAGTCCATGCTGCCCCAATACGATGTATGACATCATCATCGATATCGCCACTACTTTGGATGATGGATCCCAAATACTTAAAGTTTTCCCTCTTGGGGATAGGTTGAGTGGCAAGCCTCACATCACTGTCTGTTTCATCCCTCGCAACACTGAATGGAGATATTTAAGACAAAGTAAAGATGATTTATATTGTGGACAAAATGATAGAAGCGAGACTAAGATGATTTGAGCATTGTAAATAGGAGATGCATATGTATCTCAGTGAGAAAGGTATGAGATGCTGGTTTGTGGAGGTGCGCCAAAAAAGTATTTGAGAGAGTTGATTAGACAGAACATAACACATCTACAGCTTATCGAGGATATGACCTTAGATGATATGAATCAAGAATTAGAGTAGAATGGAGTGTTCTCCAGTTTCTCCTATTATCCTATTTTTCGATTTTGTTACATGTCGAGTACAATACAGTATCTTGTCGCTACTATTTTCTTCTTCTTCATTTTCAATGTGACTTCTTTTCTATTATTTATTTTTTCATATTTGATTTTGAAATATAACTAAGTATATGAAATTCTTTCTCAGACCCTACGCGAGCATCGTGCGAGGTCTCCCGTCCGCGCGGCGCCTGGAAGCGTCCCATACCACCCCAAGCTCGCTCACAGCCATTCCTATCACGCATCGCATAGACTGGTTTCGCCCTGCCATGGGCTCATCAGGAGAGCGGCGATAGCTCTCAACCAGTTGTGCCCGTCGTATGCTTCAGCTCCCTTCATAGTCATGTCCTTGACAAGCGACAAGCTCCCCAAACTTAATCGGGTCGGCATGCCTGACTCGGCCAAGCCAATACGCAACTAGGGCAGAACGCCTTATTGCTATGCCTTTCTCCCGCCCAAAGCAGCTTGAATCAGCCTATACGTGCGTATGTTACGCCTCTCGAGGTTGTCTAACTCTGAGGCCGTAACAACAAAATTTAAACAGATTATACTTTGACTGAGACGTGTCATTTGCAGCACTAGAAACTGTGGGGAGCCTCTCACGCTTGAACTTCAACTAAAGGCTCCATCCTCTTCCTCTTATTGCCACCGATTTCCTCATAATAATTTCTTTATTTGGCTACATTTTTCAGTTTTCGTGTAGCAGTAGAAATATGCCAGAAGCTACAATAACAGACGCAGGCGGGTCAATGGATCAGAGAAATCCAGCATTGATAGCAGAGGCCCCTCTTGCCCCAATTACTATCGAGCGCAAAGTTAGAACAGACTTGGAAACTTCTTGTACGTTCATTTTTTTAAATTAGTAATCTAAAATCAAATTATATGGTGTTTTTACGTTATTCAAAAAAATTCAGATATGGCTACGGGATTGGTTGCTCCAGATATGGAGCACCCGAATACAGTCACAATGGGATGAGTGTTCTTCAGCAGCATGCAGCCTTCTTCCATCAGGGCGATAATGGCATTATTTATCCATGGGAAACATACTCCGGTAAATTAGTAATCATACTATTTCATAATGCTTGTGGAATCATTGTTTGATTCTTCGTCCATTTGCTAATCATTTTCAACAGGACTTCGTCAAATTGGTTTCAATATGATTGTTATTCTGCTCAATGCTGCTTTGAGCTATCCGACTCTCCCGGTAAGTTGAAGCAGAGTAACTGACAGACATTTGATTTTTGTGCCCGCTTGGATTCGCTCGGCTCTACCCTTGTTATTGTAATGGTACAGTGTAAATGTTAATTGCAGGGATGGTTTCCTTCTCCGCTTCTTCCTATATACATTCATAATATACACAAGGGCAAACATGGAAGTGATTCCGGGACCTATGACAGAGAAGGCAGGCAAGTATATCATGTACTATTCATCTTGAAGTCCTCGTGTTACAACCTTCCTGAAATTGAGCTCATTCTTAAGTGTTCCTTAGGTATCTGCCAGTTCACTTTGAGAATATCTTTAGCAAGTACGCTCGCACAGTGCCTGATAAGCTTACTCTCGGAGAGTTGTGGGATATGACTCAACCCAATAGAGAAACATACGATTATTTTGGTTGGTATGTTGTTAGTCAAACACGTAACTACTTATTTAGCTCCAGCATTTGGTGGGCTCATCATAGTTGTTTTAACCATTTTGATCTTTTTGGTTTGATTAAATGGGGACTTTTGTATCTTCTTGCTCGAGATGAAGATGGGTTCTTATCGAAAGAGGCCATAAGGCGATGCTTCGATGGGAGTTTGTTCGAATATTGTGCCAAGGTACAATGCGGAGATGATAATGCTAAGCAAGAATAGGTTCACTTAGATAAATGCTTGTGTTTTGATATAAGATGTAAAAGTCTAACAAAGGGTTAGCCTTGAATCTTGTATTTTAGCGTAGATATCTTCTATCGTTTCAATTTATTTGTCTTTTCAGAAGCTTGGCCCCAAACATGCTATTAATATCGTTAAACTTTTGAGTGAGTTTACTTTGATGGTTGAAATAGTTTTTGCACATCAAATTTGTTAGCAATCAACTACTAGTAAATTGTATGCCAAAGTATGCCAAAGTTAACTTATTTGGATTGACCAACATGTTAACTAATCGATTATGATAAATTAGATTTGTACGTAGGGGTGAACATAAATACCAAAAATTGAAGAATCTAGTCAAACCAAGCTAATTCGATTTTTCAATTCGGTGTCAGTGTTCTTTTTTCAAAAGTTTGATTCTTCGGTTCGGTCTCGAGACTTCGTTGCACCAAAGACCTAAATTTTTTGTTAAAAAAAAATACATACATACATATATATATATATATTAGCAATTAAATCATTCATGAAACAAGTCAAAGTAGCAACAAATTTGTATTTCATATAGTTAAACTTGAAATATTATTTTACAAGAGAAATTTAAAAATATTGTTGTCGATTTATGTTATGTAAAGGAATTCGTCTTCATGCTTGTTTTCCTAAAGCAATAGTTGGAGACGCAAGTTCTTGATAAACCGAAAAAATGTTTTAAACACAATGTCTTATACTTTGATTTTGTCCTAATTTTATTTTTCATTAATTCACATCGAAAAATCATTTTAAAAACATCAAATAAAACCGAACCAAAATATTTTGATTCAGTATATCGTGCACACCTTTTCAAAATCAAAAAAAAAAAATTGCTAAAATCGAATCGAATAACCGAATGTCCCATACAATTATTTTGGAAGTGTGAAACATCTCTATACCATTAGTACATACATAACTATAAATCTATAAAAGAGATGACTCATCTTTATTTTTGTCCATTTCCATCTTAAATGTGCACATGTACCTTTAGGTTGGGTAGTAGTTGTGAATTGCTTACTCCAATAATTGCCACAAATTATATGGATGGATCAACCTTGCAACTCTCCATTATTAGTTTGAAATCAACCAAATCATCACATTGTTTGACTAAATTATTTTCAACAATATTTCACATCACAAAAAAAAAAAATAGATATATATAACATCCAAGATTGACAAATTGACAAGTGAAAGGAACAAAATGGATCCATATCAAGCAACATAGTACATTGGATTTGGAAGTTTAAATGATCTTTTAGCACTTGGAAGACCCTCAATGCTGCTCCATTGGTTTCCAAGAATGCCCACAACTCTATATCCTTTGCTTATAAGTTTACTTCTTATCCCTGCCTTGAATGTTTGAGCATTCTTGCATTCATCTTCTTGATCTCTGAAATATTCAACAAGAAAAACTATAAGTAGGGGCAGAACCAGCATTTTTATCAAAGGTGTTCATATTTTTAGAATATGGATGAGTAATTTTTGTATCAAGGGTGTTCAACAATTGATATATATCAATATATCTATATTTAACCTATATATATGAAAAAAAATTCCAGCGAAGGATGTTCATCTGACTACTCTCGGATGAATGTAGTTCCACCCCTGCTTAACATAGTGTGTAACCATAAACCAAATAAACTGGTTTCAAAAAGAGGTTCAAACCTTAGTATGAGTTTGTTCCATCCATAGAAACCAACATTGACAAGATTGTCAACAGTGGCATCCCTAAGATGCTCTCTTCTTGAAGAAACAATAAAGATTTGAACTCCAAGACTTTTAAGATGATTGAACAACTTCAAAGAATGCTGCAATGCTGTTCCTTTCCCTTGGCTCATCCAATCCTCCAAAGATGTCACATTTGGCTTATTTCCCCTATTCCACCAAAAGAAAAAATCATTAGCAACAACCAATGAACATTGAGCCTTAATCGCTAGTGATTAAAATGAACGTCGAGCATAACTCAATTCTAAAAGCTAGTTCATGATATGGACGTCATCCAATGTTATATAAGGAGCCAATGTAGGACAACCTCAGCATTCCCCACCCCCACCCTAGACTTGCCATGGTCTACCAACTTGATAGTGGACAACATAACATGGGACTCAACATCAGATAAACTAGAAATTTGGATGGACCTGACTCTAATACCATAATAAGAAATGAACCTTTTGCAAAAGGAGCATATAGCGAGATAGATGACTAAAAAGCTTATGATCATCGGACTAGTAAAGAGAAAGGCAATATATATCTTAAACCTAATTACTAACTCCAAAAGTTGATTCATGACAGGGGAGGTTGCTCAAGATCATATAAAAGATCATATTTCCACCCCACACTCGATGTTGGACAAACTCAACATATAGTGTAAGAGATCGATTTATATATACACCGTCAGTACATAAAATGTAAAATGTAACCCCAAAAAGAAAAAATGGGAAGCAAAACTTACCCAAAACCATTGTCCTTGTAGTAAGGAACAGTGGAAAGAAGAGTGTCATCAATGTCAAAAATCCAAGCATCTTTCCCATCATTTTCCAAAATACAATTAGTACTAAGATGAAGTATACATTCATCAATAGTTCTTTCAGAATCCACTTTGTATTGAGTAGAAGTCATGTATTTTCCAACATAGGCAACACATTCTTGAGGGACAACAACATAGTCTTTAATGTTGTGTAACTCAACATTCATTCTCCAACTCTCACAATAATTCTTGAGGCTAATTTTTAGACCACTAGTGGTTTTGTACTCCCTCAAAATGTTCCAATCTGCAAAACATGAAGTTAAGAGAATACAAAAGATTGTGAAGAAAAATCTAAATTTTCTTGCCATATTTTTTTTTTTGTGAGAGAAAAAGTTGGTGTTTTAGTTGATTTTTGTGTTGCTATTTATTGTAGTGAGAAATTTTCAAAATGGAAGGGTCACATGGGTGATGGGAATTAGTTGTCACCATGTATATTATTGTCCTTAATGAAACATGATTTATTGTGTGGCATGTTGATTAAATTAAACTTGAAAACACTTAGATTATGAAAATTGAATTTGATTTCTTTGGATTTTGTTCACACTAGCACCGCCTTACATTATCAACTACACCTTCATGAGTGTAAACAGTCGTGGAGCTAGGACTTTCGTTAAGGGGATTTAAAATTTTAATAAGTTAACATATGAAATAAGCGAAGGGGGTTTGACATCTATTATATATACATAAAAAATTATTTTTACCATATTTAAATAGTATAATTTTTTGCCGAAGGGGGATGACAATGGGGTGGGGTAGGCCAAGTACAAGGCGGGTTTAGCGCTATGCAGGACGAGGTATGTTTAAAGTTATGTGGAGCGAGGTGGGTGGGGGTGGGTTGAAGTAACTATTTTAAAAACTAATGCGGGGTTGCGGGTTTAAAGAACTAAATAGGAATTCGAAGAAAATTAAATCTTTGTAATTAGCAAAAATAAAAAATATAAACTTTTTATATTTAACATTAGCTTTAATTTTATTTTTTTCGAAAATATAAATTAGACATGTCCAGTAAATTGTTAGTTGTTGAAATATTAATCAGAGGCTTTTAATTAACGATTAAGAAATAATTGTTGAAATGTCAACTAAAAATAGTTAATTAGGAGTTGAGATGTTAATTAGTGAAATTTTTTTAAAAATTACGAATTTTTATTTTTCATATTAAATTCAATTAAAAAATAAAAGAACTTAAAAATTTAAATATAAGCAGGGAAGGTTGAAAATGAAAAAAACAAATTATCATGGGCGGCAGGCAGAGTGGGTTGAAAAATTTGTGAGTTGAGCTTAATCTGCCCCACCCCGCCCCGCCCTACCCTGCCCAATTATCATCCCTAGCTCCACCACTGAGTGTAAAGGCGATTGTCGAGCAACAACAACACAATCAATATTATTTTACAAGTAAAAATTTAAACAAGATAGAATATACACAGATCTTATCCTGATAAAGATATGTTTGAAGAAATGATTCATCGAAATAATAAAAAAGTGCCGAGAAATATAATTAATGTAAATATTTAAAAAGTACATAACAACAAAACTTCAAACCAATTAGAAAGAATAATTGCTAAGTGGGTGCCATGAAGGAATGGAATCTAGTTGGCATGTCAACATACAGCTATCTCACATGTAAGGGGCAACTCTATACAAATATAAATAATATCATCTAGTAATAATTATAATTATATTTCAGTCTTCTATCCATTTTTATACATCAATACTTGAGGTAAAAAAACATTGAAATGAAATATTAAAGTGAAAAGAGAAAATAATAATTAAAACGTCAAAAGTTCTAATCAATAATCACTTAAAGAGGCCTTGTCAATTTCTACAAAGAAAAATAAAACAAGATGGACGTAAGATTTAAATTTCTAATTTTACTTAAAAAGGTGCTTTTAATCATCTATATTTATTTATATTTATATCACATTAAAAGCTTAAAAATATTATTTGAATTTTTTGTCCTTTATTAAAATATCTTGCTTTAAATAAAATCATCTTTTTACTATTTTTCTTAATTTATTATTTTTCTTTTATTTATTTAGTTTTAATATTACGTTTTATATTAGAATTTCTTTATATTTAAGATTCACCCTTGATTAAGGACTATTCAATATAAATAATTGTCCAGGCTACAAAGGAAAAAGAAAAAATATTATTATTATTCTAATATTTAAGACTTTGAAATTAATTAAAATTGAAATATCAAATATTTAGTTAATAAAAATATATAATATAGCAAATTTGAAAAGAAAAATAGCAATTAAAATTACGTTTGAAATATTTAGAAGTTTTACGTGTGCACCTGTAAATAATTATTTTAATCACTCTTGATGATGGATGATACGTGGTGGAGTTCCAATGGAGGCTCATTAGATGTATGATTGCCAATAAACAAAAACAAAGATCTATGATTTGCAAAATGTCAACACATTAATTATTATAAACTAGAAATTTTAACAAATTATAATGGAATTAATTGGCAAGTAGGTAGAACGTCTCTCTTTACACATCTGTATTTTTTCTTTTTTTGGTCAACACACATTTGCCAACTAACAGCATGCCTAAAGATATTCTACGTTATCAGGTAAAGTTGATCTATTATTATTTTGTTTTCTAAAATTCAAAAACATTTCCTAAAAATCATCAAAGCTAAATTCTCAACCAAAACTCTCTCCGTGTTATCTTTCTTTGTTTTTGCTTTAACACCGTATTCATCTTTCTTTAATATGGTAATTGAATCTACAGATTTTTATGTGATATTGCACTTTAAATGTTTATTCAAATTCTTTTTCTAAGAAAAAACTTAATATCCTTTGCAAAGTTTTCAGATATTATGAATTTTGATATAAATATTTTTCCCTCCAAGATTAACAAGTTGAAGTATGGTAGAATTATTTCTTGCAATTCTAATAGTATTTGAGGTGAAGAATTATTTTATTATTTATGATGATTTTGTTGAGAGAGAAATATGAAAAAGTTAAATTTGATTTATGTTGTAAAAGGAAATAATAACTAATTTAGTTAAAGTATAATTAGGATTCTAATTTTAATATTTTTTTTCTAAATTGTGATTATATAAATTTGATAGTAATTATTTAATTTACCTGATGGTGTAATTGTAATTATTTTATCTACTGACAGTGCACAAAATTTAAATTCTATTGTGGAAATTAAAGTTTAAATTATATCTTTAAATATTTTTCTTAGTATGTGTGCATTATTTCATAATTAAGTTAATATAAAGTGAAGAAAGTACTCACTATTCAAATTTTAATACAACTTCATACTTCCGTCCCAAACTAATTGAATTTTTAAGAATTTTTTCAATGTTCAAAATAGTTGAATTATTCAAAGTTCAAAAAAAATATTTGAAACTTTTTCAATATTTGTCTTTCATTTGTTGAAGTTTTATATTTTGTACGAAATAAATTACACTATATATTTACGATTTCACAAAGAGCATTAGTAGAAAGTATCGTGTGTGCATTAGTTCAAAAATTCAAGAGGGAGCAATATATTTTTCTTAATATGTGTACATTATTTCACGAATTAAATTAATATGTAATAAAGGAATTACTAACTCCTTGAATTTTAATACAACTTAGTAATAGATCAATTTTACTTAATCATGTAATAGTGGTTCAACAACTCTCATTATATTTGGCTTTGCTCTTTTTCCAGATCCTCATGTGCTGGCCACTTCTCAGAATACACAGGAGTTCAGTCTATAATTAGTATCTTCCTGCTTTGCACATATTTTACTCTCCCGAGACCCCACTGGTAAAATTTCACTAAATATGTTGTTATAGTATAGTAGCTACAACGCCATAAAATTTTTGGCAAACAAAAAATCAAAGAAAAGTAATTGATGGGATATTAAGTACTAGCAAAATAAGTGGTTTATATGAACTTTAAAAGCTCAGAGCAATACACCCTTGCTTCAATTGTTTGTATATGTGACAATAACAGCACTTCAAAATAAAAGGTATCAAAATCTGCAAGTTAATTCTCAGTTCAAACAATTGCATTAGCTGCACTAGCAATCCTTGGCCATAGATCAGCACACTCCTTTCCAATTGGACCAGTGATAGCAGAACCTACAACAGCCAAAAGTAGTTCATACATGACAGTACATACATCGAGAAAATCGTGGAAACTAAACAGTTTATATTCTTGATATACTGCTAAACGAAGAAACAATCCGTGCAACTATGCAACGCCAGGAAACAATTGAGTAGAGGAATTCATTTTTGAAGTTTTAATCAGGCATGGAGAAAAAGCATATGATCTCACCTTTCATTTCTCCTTTGGGATTCACAATCACACCAGCGTTATCTGCAAAAGCATACAAGACGTGTTATGAGCTCAGCAAAAGTAACATTTTTGTGATTGAGAAGTAGAAAACATAACTCCACACACACTCCATCCACCTAGCAAACTTTCAAGTACGTAAAATATGTTATTAGCAGATACATGATTAGCATATTACAGCTAAAGGAGTACATATGTAGAATCCAAATGGAGCAGGTGTGAGCTTAAAAAAGAATCAACACATCTGTAACGATGGACACTTCCATTTTCCAGCCATGTAACTGTATCAACCACAGTATATGAAGGTTGTTACCTGACTAATGTCTGGATATGTTTTAAGTTATACATAACAACAAGAAAATATTGATCTCAATTGAAGAAGAGACGAGGTATATGATGCTTAACATGCTACAACTAGATAACATATGTAGAATCCAAATGGAGCAGATATGCGCTTAAAAGGAATTAACACATCTGTAACGATGGACACATCCATTTTCCAGGCATGTAACTGTATCAACCACAGAATAAGGAGGTCGTTACCTGACTAATGCATGGATATGTTTTAAGTCGTGGGAAGAAAATTTTGAAATTGATCTTTTTAAAGAAATCATACAGTTTATTGTAAAAGAAATGAAACTAGACAACGAAAGAAAGCATTAGAGGCAAAATCAACATATTCTCCCTATATGTGTGCAGAATGGTTATAAATAGAAATAGATTACTTCATGTTGGGCCCATATGGAGCAGAAAGTGCTTGAATAGAATAAGCACATCTGTAACGATAGACAACATTAATTTTCCAGACTAGTAACTGTATTAACCACGATATGAAATGTTAATACCTGACTAAGTCTGGTTTTCAAAAAAATTAAGAACACATGTTTCTCAATCCACCAGAAACAGCTGCACGAGAAGATACCCTACTTCATGCCTACTATCATCAAAAAATAAGATAAAAGTCCTATGATAATAAAACTTGCAATCAAGAAATACAATTCATTCCCTAGTTACCTTATTAAGATCTTTTCTTTTAACTGAAGAATTTAATTATTAAGATCATTTGCTTCAAATGTTAATTTAATTTGTGGTGGCTATCTCTAGAAAGTGATCAACTGAAGGAGAGAAATTGCGAAAAGTGAGGTCCAATTTGGGAGAGCTCATTCGAATATATAACCAGTGTTCAGTTTTGCTGGTTTAAGGATGCATCACATCACCCTGCATACATCTATTCAGCAATAGGCCATATATGCATCAAGGCAACCCTTAAGCCAGCAAATACAAACAATAACCCTAGAAAGGAAATTAGTATAGATTGATTTGCCACTAAATTTTTAATGAAGAAGAGGGTGTTGAGTTATGCCCTCTTTCAGAGTGATCCAGAATAGTATTCTCAAGTAGATATCAGAAACCGGTGACAGTAAACCATGTTACACTTACACTGTATCAACAAGACAATGTGACATAACTTGTCTATGGTAGAACGACAAAAAGAAGAACGAAGCAAAGATATTAATGACATCAAGTTTCCCAACCTTGACAGGATGGTAAATCAAGTTACCAACCGATATAGGGGAAGGTTGGTTAGACTATAGCTGGTCATGGGAAGTGTAGAGAAACTCAAACCCAATTCTCAACACTGCATTACCAGCAAAACAACCAGAGGATTAGAGTGAAAAATTAAATGGACTGATGGAGACCCAAAATGAGGGGAGTGGACCATGAACTGTGTCAGCCTTGATGCAGCAAGGCCATAGAAGACTAAAGGCCTACTCGCCCTTATGACCTGACTCTCATCTACTATAGCAATACAAAATCTTATCACACATTCACAAGGAACATTTGGAAGATGATACTGCCAAACCAGCTCACATTCATAAATTACTTCTTAAAAAAAAAAGTATATCAAGTCCAAGAACACATCACTGCATGATTGCTCTATACCCCGACCAGCAAAACTTACAAATTGACCATTCACTGCTTGAAACTCAGGGAAATGAACAAGGTCTGTGTGTAATAACAATATTAGCAAAGAAGTCCCAACACCATATAGTAACTCTGATAGATTGAAGTAAACAAAACCTCAATTTTGTACACCAACTAATGTTAATCTTCTCAAAATGTAACATTTTTATGATTAATCATGTAGATATTTTAGAACATACTGAATATAAAAACCAAATGATACCAAATCTGGGCATATACAAGCAGCACCCAACACACTCAAATCACATATCACAATCAATAAGTAAAACAAAAGCAGCTCAAATGTTCAATGTTGCAGAAAAAGATTACCTTCAAAGTACATGAAAACACCATCCTTTCGTCTCCAAGGTTTACGTTGTCTAACAATGACAGCAGGCATCACTTTCTTCCTCAAATCAGGTTTCCCTTTCTTCACAGTAGCCATCACCATATCACCTACACAAGCAGATGGCAACCGATTCAACCTACCCTTTATACCCTTTACAGAAATGATGTAAAGGTTCTTAGCCCCAGTGTTATCGGCACAGTTCACCGTCGCCGCCACCGGTAAACCCAGCGACATCCGGAATTTGTTTCCGGCAGACCCACCACGCCCTAAACAATATTTTTCGAAAAAAAATTAGGTGAAACCGAAGATAATTGAAAATGGTCTTCCGAATTTGAGAGAAACATGAAGTATACTTACCTCGCTTCGACATTTTGGTTCTTGAAGCATGACTATTTAGGGTTTTACTAGGGTTTTATAGAAATGGCAGTTTAGGGTTTTAATTGGATGGACCTTTTGGACTCTATTTGGGCTTGTCACATACAGCTTTAGATGGGCCACTTTATTTTTCTACGGGAACATTTCTATTGTTAGTCGATACATCGAGTGTAATTTTATAAAGTAGGTGTGAAAAAAAAATTATACATATATTTATTTCAACCTTTTCTGATAGACCTCAGATCAAGAAAAAAATAGTCCCAAGCAATATGAAAAAAGAAATAAAGAAAGTGAAGAAGATATGAAAAATACGATAAATAAATTCTCTTCGTCCCATTTTATGTAGCACCGTTTGACTTGGCACAATGTTTAAGAAAAAAATGAAGACTTTTAAAAATTGTGGTCTAAAATCATTCTTAGATATTTATGTGGTTGCGGATCATTTTATTAAGGGTAAAAAGGAAATTTTAAAGGTAAATTGTTTTTAATTTGAGTAAGATGACATTCTTTTTTAGACGGACCAAATTGAAAAGTGTGCCCCATAAAATGAGATGAAGGGAGTGTGACAAATCATTTTGTATGGTAACAAAACTCAATGTGTCATGTATAACCTCTAATCTAAGGTCATATCCTTAGTACGTTAAACTTGTGTCATGTCTTGTTCAATTACTTCTTTTCTAATCCGTGTGTTACCTCTTATCCAAGATCATATACTACTATATGTACATTGTAGGTATATTTAATTTAACACCTAAACTAATCCCCCAAAGTATTTAGAATCGTATTCATTCCTTGTTTTTGACTTTTATGTTTTAAATTAGTCAAAGGGCGTCAGAAAGATAAATTAAGTTTTAAAAAAATAGCTAAAATAAAGGGTTAGCATCCAATTCATTTTACTTCAACACATTGTTTTTTACAATTTTAGATTTATATTTCACGATGGCATTAATATAACATAGTTTTATAATGAAAATGATGATGTGAACTCATTATTTTATTGTTAGACATCAAAAACAAGTATGACATTACATTTTATGGATTAATTTGGGCCTAACCCAAATCAACTCATCCTCAAAATTACTCTTAACTCAAACTAATTAAAACTTTAGGTTAGGCAAACTATATGATTAAGTTCAATTTTTCCACCCATAGAAATGGTGGTTCATTCACGTAAATATCCTTTTTAGGTTATTACTTAAATTTATCGATTACTTGTATCAAAATAATTTTCTAAATTCATTCATTCGAAAAAATATTAAACTTTACAGATAAAATATTATATCAATGTCAAATGTTTACAACTACTTATAAAATTTTAGGCCATGATCTAATATTTTCTCATAAAATTTTCGATTTGCTCAAAATAAGTATTTAAATGGTGGTCCAAATATTTTCATAAACTATAAAAGGAAAAAAGAAGAAGATTATTTACTAATAATGAGTAGGTGAATTTGAATGTTAGCATGTGCATTTGATACCTTGTCAGGTTAACAACAATAATAACATATCGTGAATGTAAATGTACACAGACTTTATCACTATCTCGTGGATGTAAAAATATGATTTTTAAACGATTCTCAACTCAGTAACACCTAGTTAGGTTGAATTTCGAATATAGTAAATTATTTGTCATGTATTGATAGGTCATTCACGAGAGTTTATCATCATTATTAAATGAATATATAGAGGGAAATTAGCAAAAGAAATAGATTATTCCCTCTTCACGCGTTTTTACTATTTATAAACACACCATTTGAGAAAATAGATCCAATGTCCACTAAAAACTTTTGTTAGCACACACTTTTTCCATAAAAAAGAAAAGGACAATTTATTGCAAAGAAAGGGAAAAAAACCTCAAAAAAGATTATAAAGTGTAATTTTATAAAGTTAATGGGAAAGGTTTGTATAATTATAACAAATGACAAGGACTTTCTTAGTTATTATTTAAACATATCATAATACTTGTATGACTATAAAATCTTTTTATTCCCGAAAAAAAAACCTTCCCATTAAGGTTAAATTAAAGTATAAAATTAAAACGTGTTACTTTTTTTTGAACGACTAAAAAAGAAAACACATCACATAAACTGAAATAGACAGAATATTTTAGTGTTGGAATTTTTCGTGTTTGGAATTTCTAAAGTTTGACGAGACTTTACCAGTTCTCTGTTAAAAGTTCACAGCTCTCATAAAATATATAATAGAGACCAAAAATATTCGTTTTTGGCAAACTTAGAGGACAAAAACTACTTAGGAGTATATGTTTAAAGGATCATTTTGAACCTATAACCAAACATAAGGGACCATTTTTGTTATTTTCTTGGAAGCTTTTTGTAATTTTAACAAACTACAAGGACTTCTTAATTGATTTGTATAACTTTCAAGACTATAAACTTGAGGAACTAAAGGCCAATAACCATAATATTTATGTGGCTATATAATCTTCTTATTCCAAAAAAAAAAAAAAAGCCTTCTCATTAACACATCAAAGGTAAATTGGAGTACAAAATTAAAATGTGTTACTTATTTTTGAGCGGCTAAAAAGAAAAGTGTGTATCACGTAATCGAAATAGAGAGAAAATACTTTGGGTATTTAGTGGAGCATTTGGTGTTGCAGTTTCTGAAATTTGACGAGACTTTCCTAGTGATAGAGACCAAAAATATTCGTTTTTGACAAACTTAGAGGACAAAAACTACTCAGGAATATATGCTTAAAGGATCACTTTGAACATATACCCAAACATAAAGGACCATTTTTGTTATTTTCTTGGAAGCTTTTTGTAGTTTTGATAAATTACAAGGACTTCTTAAGTAATTTGTATAACTTTCAAGATTATAAACTTGAGGAACTAAAGGCCAATTCTCGAACACTATTTTGATTTCTCATTTTTATTATCATTTTTCTAAGTTTTTTTAGTCCAAAAAAATTTTAATGGCAGAAGCTTTTGTCTCTTTTCTCATTGAGAGAGTTGAAGGAGTGTTGAAAATAAACAAAGGTACTATTTTATGGGGTGCAAAAAAGTATGTGAAAGATCTCCAAACAGAACTCAAGAAAATGAAACTTTTACTCAAAGATGCTGAAGAAAAACAAAAGGAAAACACAAAATTATATGATATGATTCAGAATATTATAAGGGTTGCTTTCAAGATTGATGATGAAGTGGAAAATTACTATTTTGAGGTGGTGAAAAGTCGAAAAATTTGGTTCAGAGGAGTTGTAGCACATTATAAGAGGATATATGATGGTAGGTTGAAGAAATTTCAGTTGAAGATGGCTATATATAAAAGTCATGTGAAATGGTATACAAGGAGATTGGAATATTATGGTGTGAAGAAGGTGGTGCATGAAAAAGAAGACTCCGCTAAAAAGATCGATGATGGCATAGATGGAAAGAAATCACCTCGAAGGTTAGGAGAGTGGAGAGTGAGTTCGAAGATGTTGAAAAGTCAAAGTTTGTGAGTGTTATGTGTTTAATGAGGATAATAAGGTGATGGAGAAAGCAAAGGTGTTGGTTCAAAGTTTTGAAAGAATTTGAAGTTAACATTTGTTGTTGTTGATCTGGAACATGACGAGAGTTTGCGTGTCTTGGTAGGGAAGAGATCACTGAAGTATAGGTCAAGATCGCCTTTTCTTGTTGTCATCGGTTGAACCTTTTATTATTTAGTTATATCTTGACTTTTTTTTTCCTTATGTTGCATGGTTATTGGTAACTACTAGACTATTTCTTGACTATATTTTTAAGTATTTGCACTTATTGTAAAGTTGCTATCTACCTCAAGACTTGTTTCATAACATGTTCTTTTAATTGGTTGTTTTTGGACTATATTTTGGTGTTGCCATAGGCAATCTAACACTAGCATACTAATTCCAATTTGGAGACCAACTTTATACCATAATAATGACTGATCTTACAATTGAGAATAAGCTGCAAACTAGATAATGATTCATGGTAAATGTTTGTGACCTTGAGACCCCCATTCCCCTGTGACAATCTAAATGAAAGGTTTTTTGATGTTCAAATAGTTTAAACCCATTTTTATCAAAAGAACAATATAGTGATGCTCTTGAGGTATTGCATTTTTGCAGAGAAATGTAATTCAAGACTTTTACCAGCAAGCCAATAAGCTTCTCAGTATATACTGAAAACTTCTTGGTGTAGTTTGATTTGACATGGAGTTCAAGAAATGAAAAAAGGCTTTTCAATCTTGTGGTCCTAAATTAAAGTTATGTCAAATGTACCAAAATATCCTTTAATTTTGTGACGTTAAACATGTCACGTGGAAAATTGAAATTAAAACGAAAATGGGTCATTCTTTTCAAAGCACATCAAAAGGAAAAGTATGTCATTCTTTTTTAAACGGAGGGAGGATTTGGTTTTCTTTTCGCAAAAATGTGAACTTATTGTTGCAGTTGTAGGAGGATTAAGAAGTAATATACTCAAAAAAACAAACATGTTTTTTCAACATACTCATGCAATTTCACTAATTGGTAGAATATAACATCAGCAGTTCTTTTCAACAAAAACAAAATTATGCTTCTTGATTGGAGAGATCAACATCAACTGTGTTGACACCAGCTGTTCTTTCTGGAAATAGCAACACTAGTTTTTACCTATATATCTATGTGAGCAATCGATGGGGGATCAGCGTCATCAGTGAGAAGATATCTTCATCAGCGTCTACGTGCTAGCTCCCTGCAAGTAACGATATCTGATTAAATATAAAGATGGAGTGACGTAGTTCATGATCAGCAAGCATTTTGAAGTGAAACACGAGCATGAATAGCTTCATTTACTCTGGTCGCAAGAAGATATAAAGGGCAGGAAGAGGGGGTGTGTGTGTGTGTGTCTGTGTGCATATATTATATGTATACAAGGGGGAAAGGAAAGAAAAGGAAGCAACTAAATGGATATTATGTAGCCAATTGCATCTTCAAAGAAAAGTGTATTCACTATATTTAAGTCAGTACTTGTGTGGGTGTTTTGATGCACTTATGGAACACACTAGATAATATATATCGTAAAGCTCTAGAGAAGTACTCAGGTCAATATGAGCATGAAAATAGTAGGTAGATTTCACTGCAGGGTGTGTATAAGAAAGTGAGGTGAAAAGTTGAACTGACTCTTTAAAGGTTGGTGTCTCGACAGAGTTTACTTCCGCAGCAGCACTTGAAAGCTTTCACTGGATGACTGTGATCAGTGAAGTCAATACCATAATCCTGCAATGTAGCAGATTAGTTATGATCCTAATTGAATCTAAGTCAACAACTAGTTTAAAAAAAGAAATTACACTCATCTTTGACTTAACTCATGATTCCTGTATTAAAATGAGAAAGTTATAAAAGTCATAGTGTTCAACATAGAGAGGGGCATTACCCAAGTTAACTCTTCTAAAGCATTAACTTTCCTCGTAGTGAAAAAAGCGACCTGCAGTAACATTAAATAAAGATGCTTGATGTAGATATTCCGTGAATTTCTGAATAACAGGGGATACTTCAAAAAGCGTGAAGAGAAGGATAGATAACAAGTACATGGTAGTAGTGATGATCCGGAGTCTCTATTTCAACTGGGATCTCAATCAAGTTACCTTCATAACATCTGGTCAAAGATAAAATTACAATGCAGTTAGTTTCAGTCCACATTGGGAAGAGAAAATGAATCAATGCACTTTTCTTGAATGTAAATGTGATTCTTAGAAACAATAAAAGCAAAGAAAGAACTGTTGATCATGCAAAGAAGAATATCGGGAACTTGTAATGGTGCTTGACTGGAGGTTCACTCCATGCCAAATGTACTTCATAAAGAAAACCATAACAAAAGGGATCAATTGATTATTACATCTCTACATGTCAGGTATGGTGTTCCATCTAATGTTTACCTGTCACTTTTCTTTTTAAACTTGAGGAATCAACGTAATAGAAACAACGAACAAACCTACTCAAAGAGTGACTGAGAATTTATTATTTCCAAGCATCAAGAGACAAAAGGTACCATTCATTTCTGTGAGAGGAATTACTTTTCAATGTGAGACGTAGAAGGAGACAGACTGCAAAGGGTACTACACTCTGTGAAGCTACGCCGTGCGAATATTCAGATGGATATATTAGTGAGCAAAGCCGTGTAACTGGTGAACATGACATATATCACCTTCCTGGTCATGTCGTTTGTTTCTGGTAACAGCTGGTGGACATGAATATACATCTACTTTGTAGAACAAGTATACAAACCACATATCACCAGATTAATGTAAAACGGGAGAAGAAGAAAAATAAGAAAACGCAACTACAAAGAGGAAAAAGACAAGAATTAGAGCCTAACCTATGATTAATGAACCTTGCAACATTGCCATAGGAAGTTGCATCCAAACAAAGTGCCTCCTCATCCTTCAGGACACCTTCCGAACCCCAGTCTGCATCTAGCAAAACTGGATATGTGTGTCTCTCATCAGCCTTTTGCGTGTTCCGCTCATACAACTCAGTGTTGGTCACTATTTCTCCTACATATTCACAAACAAAAGCACCTCTGGGCAAATCCTCTAGTGCCCTGAGCCCCCAGCCTTTCCCATCAGCTGTCATAAACACCTGACATGCAGGATAAAAATATTGATCATGCACAAAACTTTTTTCCTTTTTGGATAAATCAGGCAAGTATCATTTATATCACACCAAGATAGAAAAAAAAAAACAATATATACAACATAGGTTATAGTTCAACTACAATTAATTACTCCCTCTGTCCCAATTTGTGGCACCCGTCCTTTTTAGTTTGTCCCAAAAAGAATGTCACATTTGTATAATTAGAAATAACTTGACTTTAAAATCTCCCTTTCATGCCACAAAAGTGTCTAAGGTGTGTTTTATCCCAATAAGTTAAATGACGTAGAAATCATTTTTCACACTTCTAACATCATTCTCACTGTTACTGAAAAAATCTCCTACTTTTTATGTTCAAAAAGAGCCAAAGTGATCGTACATGAATTGGTTTGCAATATTTTCTAACCTGCAATGGCACTGCTATGCCTCGCTGAACAACACGATTTCCACATCTCCTGCTGCAGCCACATTTATGCCAGCATTCTTTGATAAATTTCCTCACCAGATGACCCTTGCACGGACCAGATATACTATTATTCTTAGACCTTTCAAGGGGACAGTCCTGACAATATACTAAACCATGCTTTTGGGGTTCACGATTCATTGAGATGCAACTGTCGAGAAACTTCTCCTTGAGCAAACCACCTGTTGTATAGGCAAATTCACCCCCTGTTTCACCAGCACAAGCACAGGGTATATCTTGAGACAAACAATCCCCATTGCAGTTTGAACAACAGCTATCATCTGATATACGAGCAAGAAGAAACTTCACATATGCATTTTGGAAGATGACATTTTTGGCGATGTACTTAAAGACAGGCAGGACATTGCTGAATTCATTCATCAACGAAATTCTATGTTCCTCTCGACCACTGGTGATGTCTTCAATATAACAAACAGAATTGGGAAGACCAGGAGCTGAATGTTCATTTTGAACAAGCACTGAATGGTTCGTACTTGAAGAGGCAAGGAGTTTAAGAACCTTGTTAGTGTTGTCCTTTTCAGCAGAACTAATCCTTGTACCATTAAAATCCCTTATATAGCTCATTATATCCCTATTTCCCGATGCTGGAAATTTTGGAATTTGAGGCAAGACACTGATAATATTCGACAATTTGAATGAGCCATTACTAGTGTCTAACGGGTGAATGTTCTGAGAGTCTAACCCAGCGGATGACTCATTTACTGTCCTGGCCTGGGTGCCAGCTGTCAGATAGCATTTACACAGATTTTCCATCAGCCTCAGCAGAAAACCAGGTTGAGAAAATCCATAAGACTTCATATACTTTTCCTCCATCCGCTTAAAGACTGCATCTAAACTTGGCGGACAAAAATCTGATGAAGAATACGTCTTATAGACAAAAGAGATCTTCACCTCCCCTTTTGGAGAGGAAGCAATATCTAGTCGTGATGAATTTGTTGCATCTTCTCCATTTCCTTCTGTATCCAAATGTTCAGCATTGAGACACTTCAAGTCTTCTTAATAAAACTTCTAGATTATAGATAACTTTCACATTTTGGTAAGACTGAGAGTTTGACAACAAAACCAAGAGGAAAGTAATACAAATAAAAAAGATCCTCAACTTCAGACATACAATTTACCAATTGTTACCTTTTTCATGTGGTTTTAGCAAGAAAAACAGAAAAACTTACGACCCCAGTTGATTCAACAAATCTTACGTTCTTCGTCCACATAGTTTTTTTCCTTTTCATCAACCAAAAATATCGCAGTTGGGCTTATTATGAGCAGAAACCGATATGTAATTACTATAAACCACAAGAACCTTGCTGCTAGCTTGCATGAAAGACAAAGTTCAATCAAGAGTGGAAGATGTAACCTTTTTGTAAAAAGCATGTATACAAATACAATTTCAAATCTTAATCGGTATAAAGAAGATCATTAGAACCAAAACAAATTCATAGAACTTTCCCTCAGAAAATTGTAATCATTGAAGCTTCATGAAGAAGAATTGTATATCATTGGTGAAAGGATTGCTATATAGCAGTATGACTTTGCTATCTTTCTTTGGCTTTCACTTAACACATTGACTTCAAGAATATAGTTATTGATATAGCATATTAACTCCTTTTTTTCCTCCCTTTTAGTCAATAATTTCAACATTCACGTCCTAAGTTAGTGAACAATCACCAGAACTAGCATACATGACAGTCAAAAGAGACATCAAAAAGAAGAATCCATCTAGAGAATATCAACAGAATGGGTATCAGAACTCACAATAAAGAACAATCCATTCAGAGTTTCAAAGAAGTAAACCATGTATGGTGAGAGAGACAGAAAGATCTTTTAATAGTAAACTCTACACATGGAAGGAATACCTGAAGGGACAGCAGCAAGAGGAACAGCAAAACCTGGCAGGTTATCAGAAAGTGCCATATTGAGAGGCATAGTATCACCGAAGTTATACTCAACCAGAGCACCTTCGTTGGATGCATCACTAGAACCCATGACGTTTGGCTCTTCCAGGCTACTATTATTATAAGCTAGTCTTCTTTTGGGAATCACAGCAGGATATGAACGAAGAGTGTCTTCCTTCTTCTTTAATTTCAAATGACATGACATAGTACAAGGTCCTTGAATGTCATCATCAGAGAGTACTACAATGTCATTGCGCCCCTCTGAAACAGGAGAAGCCTCTGAAGAAATTTGCTTCTTACCTTTGCTCGGATAACGGTTCATGAGAGAATGAGGCTTCGGTTCAACATCCTCAGTTTCATTAGACTCGGTGGTGAACCCAGCCATCTTCTGCTTGCCAGAAGGCTGCGACTCTGAAGTAAATGTGTTAGCACTAGGGCTGGAATCATGTTTAGCAGGTAAAGAATCATTTCCCTGGGAGCAGAGCCTAGATCTTTTCAGTGGAGGTTCATTTTCTTCAGATTCATCTTCCAACGAGGATTTCTGCTTTTCCTGATCAACAGGGAACTATAATTACATGCTTTCTCATTAAAAATGAAGAGAAAGTAAAGAAGAATGCATGCCCCAGTTTTCTATTTGTGCAGAATATCAAAGATAGACATAAATATTACCACAGAATCTACAGAAAGGATAATGTGTTGCAAGGGGAGGTTATGGACAACAGAAGTAAGCACTGAATCATAAGTAGTAACGAACTAACAATACCTTAGACTCTTCGCTGTCTATAATAGACTCCAAAAGAACAGAATAATTCTCATCTTCAATAAGCTTCCAGTTTTTGTTGTACAGATTCAGAAGGTTCCTCAATACTGGCTTCACAACTTTTTCGCTATAGCCAAAGACTTTCATTGCCTCAATGGCCTTTGTAACTCTTGAATT
>JAPFFP010000113.1:21762711-21777064 GCA_026153255.1 Solanum medicagineum
ATAAAATTAAAAGATAATTTTATATTTAGTTTCTGATTTATTTTTATTATTAATTATAATTATTTTATTATTATTTTTTCAGATGTTATGTTTGTTATCTTCGAAGGATGATTTAGTAAAATTTATCTCTATTATTTTTAACTGCGTATCGAGTCAACAGTTGATAATTATTATTGGACAGAGAAATTATTTTGTGAAATATTAGGAGTTTCACATTAGTTACGTTATGCATAAAATAAATTATTTCATAGTAAACAATGAGAGTTCTCTAACTTGTCTTTTTTTAACTGTCAATTGTCTCTCTTCCTCTCATATTTGTATTTCACAATGTACCTGAATTTCACAATTCTTGTAATTACGTATATTAATGAATTTCATGTTATGTGCATCTTAAATCAATTTGATCCAATGTTTTTGGTATCAATTATATCATTCTATCAAGTATCTAAATATGTTGTGTATCAGATATAATGTATTTAATTTGGAGCAAAACCATGTTTGTATCTAATATAATCATGATACATGTATCTTGAATAAATTCGAATATTATGCATAGATACATGTATTTTGAATAAATTCGAACATTATATCTAGTGTATTTATATATATACACATGTATCTAGAACATATTTGAACATTGTATCTGGTGTATCCATGTATAGATGCACATATATGGTATCAAAATATATATGCATTGATAATTCATCAATTGCCTTTAAGTTGTTGTGTTTTTACCTTGAGTTTCTTATCATGATTGGAGTTTTCCTTTTAAAGGAAAGTAGAATTTCTACATATTTGCCGAATTCTTTTTCTAATAGGAAAAGATTTATAACTCTATAAATAGAGGTTCATTTGTTCTAATGTATAGGGAGAGAAACATAAAGTGAGTCACAAAGTGTTATGTTAACGCTTTTTTGAAGCTTTTTGTAATTCGAGTGAATTGGTGAGGTTTCTCCCAATATTGTGTACTTTCTTTTATATAATGAATTGTTTATCTTCTCTTGTGAATATAGGTTGACTAACCAACCCATGTTAAATATTTATGATATATTTTTCGTTTATCTTCAGACTCATGGTCTTTCGAGATTGTTTTGCTAGCTGCCACATGATACATGATTCCTGTCAATCCTAACATAAGTGCCATCACCATCGAGTATAAAGAAGGGAGATGGAAAAAATGGGGGATAGCTAGAGAAAGTGGAGGAGAGAGAACGAGAGATTGTATAATTCTTTGAAAATTCAGCAAGATTTAATAGATATGGTAGGGATGTTTCTCTAATTATATAGTTTTTTTGTTTAATTATTTAAAAATGAAAGATTACATTTATTTATGGCCAATATTAACAGGAGATGTGTTAGATGCTCTGATAAGGAGACAGGAGATGTTGGTTAAGAATCGTTATAGAATACGTAAAGGAAGGTTGAAAAAGTATTGACTAAAGATGATTAGATATCAATTGATCCAATTTCAACTTACAAGTGGCATGACCTTAGATGGGAGATTATGAAGAACACGAATTATGGTATAGTCTTAGGCAGATAGTTGAAAGTTTCTTACTTATTCTTTCATTCTATTAATCGTAATATTACTTTACGGGTTTCTTCTTATTCCACCTATGTTATTGTTTAATATTTCTTATTCTTCGATTATCATATTTTGATGTAGTGATTATTTTCTTTCAGATGTTTTGCCAGCCTTTCTTTAACAAATTGTTTTGATTTCTTTTCACTCTTTTTTTTTTTTGTGAATTGTTTTCTAATGCTTTCCTTGAGTCGAATGTTAGTTGAAAACAGTTTCTTTACATTCCTACTATCCTCCCTAAATTCTACTCAGAAAATTATACTAAATATATTAATATTGCCCTTTTATTTCACTTGTAAGAAAATATTTTTTTAAAAAAATTTGTATTAATTTTAAATATATACTAGAAAAAAAAGGAACACATTATTTACTATGGTCAGAGGCGAAGCTACATTCACCTAAGAATAGTCAAATGAACACCCTTAGTCGAAACTTTTTTTTCGAATATATAGGTTAAATATATATATTTTGATATATGTCAATTGTTGAACACCGTTGATATAAAAATCACCTACTCATATTCTAAAAGCATGAACAACAAAAATATTGACTCCGCCATTAACTATAGCACGTATACTATTATACCATAATGAATAAATAATATGATTTCAATGCTATGAGACTTGTTTTTTCTAATAAATATAAGCAAAATATTTCAAATTCTTTTATATGCAATTGCGTATGCTCTCGAACTTGTCATTTTGAAGCTCGACAAATAACTCTAAGTTTATATCACTTCTTTTAATATAAAAATATGATAATATATATATATATATATATACACACACAAACACATTGTAATTAAATCACAATTTATTAGTTATTTAATTATAATAAATTAATACAATCTGATAAAATTACTACTGCAATCAAACTTTGACCATCTGATTATCTCATCAGGAAAAACTTATAGATTAATCTTGACCACTCATCTTCATTGATCCAACGGTTCAGAAGATTCCCAAATCTCTTATTTTCTGTTTGGGAAATGAGTCTAAAACAAACAAAGGTTACAGAACACTCTCTTTACCATTTCCTCTCAATTTGTCTCTTTTTACTTAAAACGAACACTGTCTTATCAGCTTTTCTCAAAGGTAACACTGCAAAATAAAGGAAAAATTTTAATATAATAGAGGCACAATCCTTTCTTTTTTTGACACATGGATAGTGAGCCCCTTTTTTTTTAATTATATTTTATATTGTTATTCATTATTTATCTTCCACTCATTCCTTTTTTCTTTCAATTTTTTTATACTTTTTAACTCCTAACAAATATTTAATTCTTAAATATATTTACTTAAAAATATATAAATAAGCATATGTTTTATTAAAATAATTTTAAAACTTATAAAACCGTACTAACATTAAAATCAAGCTTATTGTTCTATATTTTTAACATAACCAAATTAACTCAAAATACGAATTAATTTACAATTACAAATCTCAAAGTACCAAGCAAACTCGTAGATATATTTTATTTAGAATATATCAATAATTGACAAAAATAAACTGAGAAATTGTACTTTTTGTAATGATTATCATCCTATTCGAGTTATACTTGTTCTGATTTCTGACCTTGTTTTGAAATTCTACATACTCTTTTTTCATCATAGTCCTACTTTAAAATAAGAATAATAACGGCGCGAAATAAGACAGGGTGTGACAGATTCATGAACATCTTTAAAAAAAATCATGCGGGGTGAGGCAAGTCACAGAGCGTAAATTAAGTCTTTTGAATTAAATTTAATATGCTTAATTTATTTTTCAAGAATCAATCGAATTCATAAAAACTTTGAATTCGTAACTCATTATATTATATTATCATTATAATTATATTAATTAGTCCTCATATTATTATTATTATTATTAGAATTTATTTTTCTATATATTTACAAATTTCATATTCACTTACAATATATCTTTTTACCAGCATTTCCTACAAAGTAAAAATTAAAACTAAAAATAAGATAAATAACTAATATTCTCCATTAAGAAAATGACTGTAAATATGAACTAAAACAGAACAAAAAGAATTTGTAGAATACTAAATTTAAAATAATCTGTTTTTTTTAATATTAGTAATTTAGAAACACTAATTTTTTTGAGTTAATATGATGCTATTTAAAATGTTGAATAATAAGAATACTTTTAGTTATTTTAAAAATATTTATTAATATTTTTATTAAATATAAAAATTGGTTAAAAAAATAAAGTAAAAAATATTTCTTAAGAATAAAAAGAATAAGAATAAAAAAGAGGGTGAGTAGAAGAGAAATGGTAAAAAAGTTTACTTGGTTGTGCCTCTACCATATTAAAATTTTTCCAAAATAAAGTATCTTATTTCTACTTTATCTTCTTGTTAACTTATATGGTTAAAAAGACGACGACAACAACATACCCCAGTGCCTCAAAAGGGTTCACTCATCAACAATTAACAGAAGCAGAATTTGCATGAGAACACTTGCAATGTCAAGAAACAAAGTGTTTATCTTACCGTTCCCAGACCCCACTTGAGGGATTTCACTGAGTATGTTGTTGCCGTTGTTGGTAGGATTGAGTACCATATGTCATCTTAGATGAATTCTAAGACCATATGTAAAGAAAACATGGCAATGCAATGACTGAAACATAACATCACACATGCAAAAACCAATATGAGAGAAAGAAAGTAAGAAACAACTCTAATTTCTAATGAAATTTTGCTTACCAAACTGATAATATGACTCAAGAATTGACAATGAAGACAACCAAAGTCCTACTTACAATCAACGGTAGACGATATTGAAACATAACTGAAGTTTCCATTGATGCCTGAAAGTTGCAGTAAAGATCAAAGGAACAAACCATCCAAAAATCAATATGTTTCGACTTTCAGTAACTTAAATCAACCTCTACGGTACAATTGGATGCCCCCCCATCCAACAGACGATTTGTACACTGACCGCAGCTTCTAAAGTGTATCATTCATTACACTAACAAAATGATAATGTGAGCTAACGAATGAATTTCCTATCTAATAATCTACCAGCTAAAATAAACTAACGAACACGAGAGAAAATCGGATGTTATATCTTTGAACCATTTCTAATGGTCAAAGTAGAAACTATAACAACAGATACCATACTTTGGTCATCTTACTTCACTTCCTGTACAGTTTCGGTCGTAGGAAAGGACTATGTCTATGAATGAAGGCAGCAGCTATGGCAAAGGATTGCAAAGCTGATAGAGTTGAATGAAAATGGATGTAATACAAACCATCATGAATATTCGACATTTTCATGACTGGTGCATTTAGTTCTGAACCCTGCAAAATCAGGGGGAAATTGGTTAGTAACATCTCACTTCATTTATTTAAAGGCATAGTTGCTTGAAGATCATAGAGAACAAAAACTTTTACTGGAATAGACCTGTATATAGAGATCAAAAGTTTGGCAGTCCCCGGATGTAGTTTGGGATGAAGCCTCATTTCCAGTTTTAAGAACTGTGAGGGGACACCCGAGATCCCAGCCTCCACAATCACAGTGCCCACCAGAGCTCCACCGCTCCAACAGGCTTGACGGCCCAGCATGTCTGCTTCTAGGTCCACCATGAAAACCAGCTGGAACTATAACATCCATGCTTGTTGTGCATTCACTGGTGCCACGTGAACAACATTCCACAATAGGTGCATTTTTACTTCCAGTCGGGGATTTCTTGAGAAACTTCATACCCCAGCCACCCGTCTCTACCTCCTTGGAGCTGTCATAAATGGGATCTCTCGTAACAATGGCAGCCAACTCAAAATTTGGTGGAATCTGTTGATCTAAAAAAGTATTGCCGCATGAATAATAATCATCATATGTGTCTATGGATGGCGTCCAAGAAGAATCTTCAAGAATGGCGCTTGTTCCCCCGAACTTGGATAAGCTTCTCTGCTTATAAGACTGACTAGTTCGGAATACATCTGTTACTTTCTTTGCCAATTTTTTGTTCTTCCTGAGGATATGACTTGTTTGTATCTCATCCATATATTGATCCATGGACCCAAACACAACAAATCGGGTCTCCATAATTTCCAACTTCGTTGAGCTGAGTGTAACTGAAGTTGACACTGTCATTTTACCTACAAGATGTGATTCCCTTGCAGAGACGGCACGTTCTTTTTTGCCTTCTGGTCTTGAATGAAACATGTAAACATAATCCAGAAACTTATCATCAGGTGAGTCAATCTTTATCAAATCAGCTGCATAAACTTCCTTTTTACCATCTATGGAAAAGACATACTGTGGTAAACCATTTTTCCATCTCCTCTGAAGCATTCCTTGAGAAATAGGGGCAGCTGCTGAAAGACAAGATTGGTCTGAGCATGTTGAAGCTGTACTAGATACAGAAAGAACCCTTCTGTGTAAGTGCTCAGATCCATATACATGATATTCCGGACCTGTCATCTCCTTCTGTAGCTTCTGTGATGAACCGACACTAAAAGCACCAGGAGAGCTCATGAAATCAGAAAAAGTTGCTTCTTCACTATCATGCATATTTTCCTTTCCAGAATCAACGGTACAGTTGACAGATCCCAATTGATTAAGTAAAGGACTCTTTAATATGTTCAGCATACTCTTACTACCAGTTATTGCACCAAGAATCCACTCCGCAGAGGGGTCGGAGAGATAACTCTCAGTCCCCACAGCTGGAGGACATTCAATCTCCAGATTGCCATTAGTGCAGATATTTTCATTTCTAACCTCTCTCGAACCTGAACGCTTTGATAAAATTTGCATTTTTGAAGAGAAGTTACATGTGGAATGTATGTGTACCAATTCAAGGCAGCGAAGGAAGTATCTTTCGTCAAAACTTATTATATGCTTTGGAAGCTTATTTTGTAAGACAAGAGAACTATGAATGAACAATTTCTGAGTGCAATTGCCAGTAAAATGTGGGTTTCCTAATCTAAGTAGGTGCTGTGTTTCTAAGTCTTCTATTGATCTTGTCGACAAACAACTATTCTCCTCTGCTTGATCTTCCTTCTTCACAGAGTGCAATAAATCTTCTTTATCAGGTCCATCCTTGTCCATGTTTCTGTTTTCGATATTCCACCTCCAAGGTGATTAAACATTAGAAAGCAGATAAATGAGCTTTCTTCCTTCACCCTCCACTTGTATAAATACGGTTACACAGAGAGACCAAAATCCACCAGCATTCGTTTTGTCCAATTCTAGTTTTGAGAAATAGGCTGAAATCAAATGGAACTAATTGTTAATGCATAAGGACCTTGAGGCATGAACAAGAAGAAAGAATCCTTACCAATTAATTACTCCAAAGATTTAAAACTTGATCTAATAATGAGCTACAATGTGTCTACAAAATAATTTTTTTTAAAAGGAAAAACTTTTTTTTCTAATTACATAGGGGTAGGGGAAGGGGATTACCGGGTGGGAATCAAACGATCACCACCAAACCAAGATGAAAGTTCACGTACCCAACCAACTAAGCCACTAAGATTATCCGTCGACAAAAACAAGTCTCAGACTTTGTACCAACTGAAAAAACAGAAAAAAGATCATATCTTTGGCAACAAATCTCCTTACAAAGACAGAAATCTACATGTGGTACACTTCTTTTGCTATTTCCAATAGCTGGGAGAGACACAACAGTGTTTTATATATCTCATAGCCCATAGGGCTCAAGCAGATCCTACCAAGAAAGACAGTATGAACAATTTCAACAACTGCTAAACAAATTGCACAAAAAATGCAAACATAACATCATGTCTAACAAACAGTAAGCAAAATACAACAAATCAAACATCAGAAGTAAACTCAAAGCTCAATAACTTCCTACTCACCTTCAAATTCAGCAGTCAGATCAAGCTTTTTGGTTTTTCCAATCCTTTTCAGAAGCAGCTAACACCAAATAAAGATAACTTAATGCTAGTCAATTTCAAACCACTCCAACTAAACAAAGATAAGATGTACAATTAGTCCCTCAAAAAGTCTATTTTAAACAAAGTAGAGCAAGAAAAGCAAGAAACTTTAGCTAATAAAGAAATTACTTCTACAAAGTATAGCACATGGAAAAAAGCTCCACCACTTCTTTCATCTCCAACTACAAATAACTGTTTTTAGACAAAATCTTGATTCTAGAAGAAGAATACCAAACCAAACACATAAATAACATAGAAAAGGTGAAATCTTGAGTTAAATTCAACTAAATGGGAGGGTTGGGGGTTGGGGGGTGCGTAAGCCACGTTTAGTTTCTTGGAAAAATTAGGCAAAACTATAGAATAGACAATGGTGGGGTCCAAGATTTGCTGAAATCTTGCATTTTCAAGGTCCAATCTATGGAGTAAACCAAACCCCCCTTAACCCCACCACCCCACATCCATAAACGAGTGAAAACATGAAAGAGAGAGAAATATGTATGTATACTGTATAGGTGAAAGAGAGAGTAAAGAGAGATAAAAGGCAACAAAAATGTCTTAGCTGGTCAGCACAATAGATCAGTGTTGGACTATTTGGCAACTTGGCACTATGGCATGTCCTAAACTAATTTTCCATTTTTTTCTTTAAAGCTTTTATTAATTTTCTAATTTAATTTATTAATTGAAGATATTGTGGAAACTATTGTAAAACTAAATTAAGCTCCTGTTAGATCGTAGATTTTGAAGTATTTTATTTGAAAAAAGAATTAAGGTTTTGTGAGTAAATATTCAAAAAATTGGTCAAAAGTTAAATTTCAATTCTTGAAAAATATTGAAGACCAAATTTTCGAAATCTGATTAAATTTCATGGTCAAGTAGATATTTGAAGATTAAATTTTATAGTCAAACTTATATTTGAAGATAAATTTTAAAAATTTGGTAGAAATTCTATAGTCAATCGCTAGCTAAATAATTAGTAAGCATTTGGTCATAAATGTTAAGAAAATGATGAAGTTGTGTTTGGTTATACATTTCGTAAAGAATATTTAGAATTCTTAAATATCCTAAAAACAAAGTGGCTCAAAAAACAAGTTATGAAATATTTTCCAAAATTAAATATGACTTCAAGTTATAATTGAACTTTTCATGGCCAAGAGAATCCTTAATTGGTTTTTTTCAATTAAAAGGTCATTTCTTGCTGGAATTAAGAAATTCGGAAGGAAAAAAAAAAGTCATTAAGCAATAACAAAGAAAGTTCTCATAATTTTTTTAAAGTCCAAGTCCAAGTAGTCACTCTTGCATGCAGCATTTACATGTTTACAATAAATAAATAAAAGTTACTTTTATAATTTTTTTTATAATATAAAATTTTTAATTGAGATAATTTACTCAATAGTTTCCATTCCAATCATCATATTGCTATAAGAATTTGAAATCCGTATTGAATATTGTCGAACTTTCATTAGTTCCGTCTAATCCAATATTTGATTGGATCTCTAGTTTCTTCATTTCTTGCCATGACAATAACTAGAATTGAAAAAAGGAAAATGTCAACGCATTTGAGGAATAGCCTCTCATCATATTGCAGTTGGAACATTGGGTATATTAGTAGACCTATTCCATCTTAACGTCCGTCCGCCACAACATTTATACAAAAGATTGATTATGAAAAATATTGAAACAATCCTTTCCAGTATTTTATTAGAACAAGTAAATATGGTTCACAAAATTACAAGTATAATTTTACAAGTATGACACCATTGACCATCCAATTGCAAAAAAACAAAAGCACCTTATATAAAAACATATGTACCTAACAACCTTGAATCTTGATACTTTTGCCCATCACTTTTCATCAAACATGTGACTTCTGTAATCTTGTGAATTATATATATATTTTTATTTTATTTTATTTTTTCTGACTTAGATCACATAGATAGGACAATATTTGTTTTGGAGGTGTTATGTTTGAAACATGTTTTAGAAATTAATGTTATAGACATTGGAAATGTTTTTTTTATGAAATTAATGTTTGGTGGTAGATTTGCCTGTGAAATAAATTAAATATAACCATGTTTCTAACTGTTTTTTCTTAAAAGAATTATTTTCCACTTGATGTTCGATATTTATATACAAGTTCGACTATATCTGGATTCGTATCACGTAGGATCCATTTGAGGAAAAGCACTCCCTACCAAGGATTTTTCCATTCCCAAGGCTAGAACTCGATATTCATATTGAAGTCCGACTACATCTGGATTAGTATCGTGTAGGACCCGTTTGAGGGGAAGCACTCCCTGCCAAGGATTTTTTCATTATCAAGACTCGAATTCAAGATCTCTAATTAAGAGAGGACCAACTCTGGATCACGTCTTTTGTGGTCTTTTTAAAATTGTTATTGTTGTTTATCTTGACTTGTTTTTTTAATTTTATGTGCGGCGCAAAAGGCTCAATAGATTGGAAATTTGCAAAAAGTTTTAATAATAAAATAGGTGATAAAAGAAAGAGAAAATTTACATTTTAAAAAAATAAAAGCGTGTAGATATAGAGGTTGTAGGAGAGAATAATAAATGACCTTTTTATAGTTAGGATTATAGTTAATTGACTTTTTTACATACTTCCAAAGAGGATACTATTTCAACCTAATTACTAGCTTTGATTTATTGGACATACCTATATGGGTGGAATTATTCATATTTCAAGAAAGATTGATTAAAATATATAGTTATGGAATATTAAAAAAGAATAGGGTATTTTAAAATTAGGTTGGAGAAGAGAGGATTGCTCAAGTGTGTCTTATAAGAATATTAGGGATTTTGTCTTGGTTTGATGTAGAATTCTTTCTATCAAATACTCCATGACTGGATTCGTATATTCTTAATTTATTTTAGGTCTGATTAAAAGTATGACGTTCAAGAATCGAGAATATAATTGGCCACATGCACTTACATATATAGAGTCTAAAACGTCATATTGAACGAAATAAGTCGAGTCCCTAATTTGACACCCTTATATATATTTCGATTAGAAAATACTGAAAAATCAACATATTCATTTGGGGAGGAAGAGGGAGAATGTGGGGGTTTAACATAGTTGTTATTTTCCTTCACTTCTTAGTCGATGGGGCACAATAAATTTGACATTTAGTATTGTTCAACAACTTGAAGACTATAATCTCGATTTAAAATAATTAATTACGTTCATCATGAGTCACATGAGCATCCCTATCACCCTCTAAGTAGAACATAGTACATCCCTACCAAAATCTAATTCTAAATGATACTATAAATATGAAATAATTTGTTCATAATAAGGAACGAATGGACCACAATCATGTTACATGGCAAAATTGAGCAATTTCAATTAGTGTGTGCATATATGTGTGTGTTTAAAATGCTGCACCTAAATATATGGTCTTGTAATGTATAGATTTGAATTTATTCGAACGTTATATATTAATACTGATCATCAAATTGAAAATCGAAAAAAAAAAAACAAACACTGACAACTATTTTCCTACGGAGTTGTATGCAACATAATTATCATATTTAATTCTGCTTAATGTTGAGTATTTAAAAAACACAAGAAAATATATATTGTGTTATGCATTAACACCATAGACAACTATTAAGATAAGTGCATGCACATGGTGATCCATTAATTCACTTAATGGAGTGAACAATTTAATTTGTTGATTTAGACTTTTCCAAGGTAGTCATATGTTTGGCTTAGTTGATTAGTTCAATGACTACATCAATCATAATTACTAGACACCATATCTTTTCTAGAAAAAGTGCATAATATGAGTGCTTGGTGGAAGAAAAATGTTTTTTTATAAAAAAATAATTTATTTATTTTTTGAATATTTGATAAGGAGGCGAAATTTCCATCAATCTCGGATAGAGCCAAAGATTGACTATTTTTTGGCTTTGAAGTATGATGGAATAAAGCAAAATGACACTTTCAACTGGCTGTGCTTCTTTCATTTGTGAAGTAGCAGTTAGTCAATGCAATTTTCGACGCTCCTCATGGGTCATCTGGAAACAGCCGCTTTATGTTTTTAAACATAGGGATTAGGCTGCGTACATTCGACCCCCCCTCACCCCGCAATGAGTGGGAGCCTTTTGAGGCACTAGGGTATGTTGTTGTTGTTGTTGTTGATAAGGAGACGAAAAATTTTATTGTCCCAAGAACATACAATGGGATGCAAATATTTCTTATATGTATTATAAATCCACCAAACATGTGAATTTGAAAAATATTTTTTCCTTACCAAATGCATACATTTTTCTTTTATTTATAAATTGCCAATAGGGTTAATTGTATATTTCAAGAAAAGAGAAATTAAGCATTTGTCAAAGTTTGAAAAGTATACTATAAAAATATAAATATAACACGTCAATGTAAGATAGAAGACTATTATATTATTTTGGACTTAACGCAAGTGACCAAGTTTTTTTTTTAAAAAAACATTTTATTAATCTTTTGAATATTTAGCAACAAATTAGCAGCCAATTTTTTTCAAATTTGAAATTCAAATTCATAAAATGGACATGAAACCAGAATATGCTCCAATAATTGTTAACACTAGAAGATGCTTACTATTTCTTTTTTTATAAAAAAACATTATCTCATTGATTTTGAAATTTTAAATTTTAAAATCTAAGAAATAAATACAAAAGGGACATTTTATAAAGCATGCACTTCTTTTCAGAGTTACAAAGTCAATTTTAGTAGTTACTTGGAAACAATGTATTTAAATGCACACAGTGTATTAAAATTATTTCATTTTGAAAACTCAAATTCAGGTGGTGGTAGGGCTAAATAAATTAAAATAAAATCGAACCAGAGTTATTATGGGTTGATTGAGATTTTTTCATTTTTAATCGAAGAGTCAAATTTGCGCAACTTGTGAATGTAAAAAAATGTTATTGGGAGTGCTGTTGTCAGAATGGTCAGGGATCCAGATTAGTCGAGTTTCAATGCAGATATCAGAAAAAAAATCATATGAACAAAATTTTCGATATTAATGCAATGAATCTAAAAGAAATATTGATTGACATAGAAATTTTTGTTTGTTTGTTACACTTAACAACTATTAACTAACCTTTGAGAAAAAGAAATGGAAAAGATAACTCCTTATTGTTCATCAAAGTCAAAAATTTGAACGGTGAGAAATTATTTTACTGTTTTAAGGTTGATTTTTTCAAAAATTTTTGTCAGATTATTGTTATTATATTTGTTCTATTCTAGATTAAGGATTTGAATATGACTTGTTGATTTAATTACCTTCAATTTAGGCAAATTTAATTTGTCGGATGTGATTCTTGTGATCTTTTTTATTTCCTCTCATTCCAAATATATCATACTGCGATAGTCGATATGTATTTCTTCATTTTTATTTAGAGGTTTCAAATTTGAAATTTCGAGATGAATAAAGAGTGATTTATTCACAAAAAGTGAAACTTCATAGGAAAAATTAATTTGAGATCCAACTAATTCAAATTCATATTTTGAAAAATCATATTTTACAGATAAAATATATTTCTGTCAAAATTAATTTTATTTTTAGAATTCAAACTCGGGATCGAATGCTCACCACATGGCCAACCATATTCCATGTCTTGTGAACTCCTTAATTTTGCAAAAGTTTGTAAGATGATTTTAAAATGGAGCTTTCTATTGCCCCTCCAAGAAAAGGAAAAATTTGTACTTTTTTAATAATGATAATATCTAAGATGTTTTTCATCTTTCTAGTTTGATTGTGAGAGTTTAAAAATGAATAAAAAGGATTTAGTAATTTAACATATCTACATAATTTAAAATATGTTAAGCTCTCGTTTGTTCATACATTTTAAAGTTAAAATTTTATCTGAACATATATTTCACTTGGAAAAAAAAATTGAAAAGTTACTGGTGGAAATCTCAAACAGATGCTTAAAAATATCAAAGGATTAGATTTTCAAAATTTGATTTAATCCATGATTAAAAATATATTTAAAAATAAATTTTCAAAATCTACTATCAAAACACTACCTTATGTTGGGGCATGAAAAAATAGTTGAAATTTTGTAGATGAAAACTTCGAAAAACTCCTAAAACCTATTTTTCTAATTTTTTAATTCTATATCTTAAGTTGGAAAGTGAAATAATTAATCAATATAATAAACAAATTGCTTATCTAAAACAATCGCCTAATGTTATTTCAAATCATTCCAAATCATTTTCATATGACCAAAGGTCCAAATGAGTAGAAAACGATGTATATAATAAATTAAAAAACAGGAAAAAAACACTGGATTTATTATCTTTAAATCAAATTTAAACTTAGGGACCATATTTTTTCTTTTTTCTTTTTTCTGAACGGTCCCAAATTTGTGGCCAATTCTTTTTTTTGAAAAAAAACAAAAATCAATTTAAGGAATTTTGGAAAATTTCTCCTACACTTCTAGGAGAAATTTCATACGCACAATTACAACACATATCTCATATACACACGAAAAACTTACATAGATATATTATATTAAGAAAATACCCATCATTTATAACAATAATAATTTTTTTGTGAAACACTTACAATACATTTATAATACTGTTTTAAATACATATTACAGAGAACTATTTATAATACATATATAATATAAATTTGATTGATGAACAATACATTTATCACACACATTAATATACATTGTGTCAATTTCTTATCAAACAAGCACAATATATTTTAAAAGTATTTATAATACTCAAACTATAATAAATTAAGATAAAATTGTTTTATCTCTGTTTTTCCTTCTCTTTGTTAGGAATTTGGATGGCCTCACAAGAAGGAATTAATGAAATAATGAAATAACACGACACCAGGTTTTATAGTG
>JAPFFP010000113.1:21787446-21812546 GCA_026153255.1 Solanum medicagineum
TTATTTATTTTTCTGTCCAGTTATAATTCCGCAAGTGCTTAAATTGGGTTGAATCGTTATTCAATCTGCACAACAGTATATTTATGTGAGCAATATATATAATTAGGAATCAAGACTAAGATTGAACATTTTTGTTCTTTTAGATATATGTTCCATGGGATTGATGAGATGGTTGTGGGTTGTAAGCAAGGGTAATTTGTATGTGTTGTTCATGTCAAAGATTTTTAATAATATGATTCATATATACATGGCTGCATCAATGCCAACAATTGTGGAGATTGGCATCTTTGGAGCTAAGACATTGATTTCTAATTTGAAATGATATTTGCTTCATTCTTTATCTAGGTTTCTTGTTATTTTTTGTATAGGAATCATCTACATGTCAAAGGCCTAGATAGTAGCTAGGCACTTTCCTAAAGATAAATTAAACCAGTAGGTTTCGAAGATTATTCTTAATATGATATAATATTTTTATTTTTAGTCAAGTTGGAATGAAGAAGTATTTAACATATGTGATTAGACATGACATAACTCTCTAGTAATCTAACGGGAAGATGATCCTAGATAGGAAGTAGAGATCGAGGATTAGGGTAGTAGGTAGTTGTGTCACATCTAGCTTTCCTTTTCTGTATTACAAGTAGTATCATCCTATTGTCTTATTCTTTGATTTTTGAAACATTTGTTGTTTTCTTTGCTTCAGACCTTTATGGAGATAGCCAGATAGAATTGATTATGGAGATCGAAGACTAGGATAAAAGGGCGGTAGATAGTCGTGTCGCAACATGTTTTTCTTTTCTTTATTGATATTCTTAGTACTCTCCTATTATCTTAATCTTCGATTTTAGAATTATCTATTATTTTCTTTGATTCGGTTATTGTAATACCTTGTTGTTGTTATTGTTCTTTTTTCTCCATTATCTTTCACTTGATTTTGTATCTAATGTATTCGCTAGTTTTCTTATTTGATTTGATATGTTTTACTTTCTCTGATGATCTATTGAAAATAATTATCTTCACAGGGTAAGAGCAAGGTTGCATCCACTTGGCCATCTTCTCCAAATCCTACATGTAACACTGAGTTTAATATATAGTTATTGTTGTAATCAAATTGGCACGGATAATCAATAGTAGACCTATCTTAAAATAAGAGGTGATTATTCGTAAAGCGAACAAGTTTTTCCTTTCAAACTAAATATTACATAATTCATTACCATGATTTATAAGTTTATCTAGTGATTTACTATATGTCATTCACGTCATTCAATTACTTATGGTTATCAAAAATTTTATGCTTGCTTCTCCATATTGTAGGTAAGGGGATAAATTGACCCATAGACAAGTAAAAATATTAAGTTGGAATGCTCCATTTAATGACTCTACCATTTTCATACTTATCTCACAGAATTACTCTAATTTTTGTCACTCACTTTATTCGTACGTCTTATAAAATAGATATGATAATAATCTTTTACCGTTAATCTAAAAAAATTTCTTACTACTCTATTGCAAGGTAAAATTGTGCATGTAGACCTGATATGAATCTCATGAATAGTGAAAATTATTTATCCATCATTTTTTTTACTTAGACTTTTGAATTTAATATTTCTATTCAGCACAACTTATAACTTTGTTCCCCTAATATATTTATTGTAAAAGAAAGAAACTAAAAAGGCCTCAAATGGACTTTAACCAATTGAAGCAAAGATGATCTTAGTATATATGAAAGCTTTAGATATTGTATAATGTATCATTGATCAATTGGAGACAATTAATGCCTTCTTTCAACTTTAGATTGGCCTTCTCGTATACTATATAACATTGTGATTTAATAATCAACATTAATTGTGATAAGATGATTGAAATCTCTTTATCTTTAATCATCGAGTTTGAAAGATTTGTTAAATTTGCATGGCATTCTGTATATAAGATTAGGCTTATAATAGTCCAAATATATAAATTAAAAATATGAAACCGACAAATCAAACTCTATAAAATTTGCTCACATACACAATATGTCAAACTTCTACTACAATCTTTTTAGTTTCATACCTATAACTTCAATTCTATAAATTTAAATGTAATTCTAAAATGGCTAAACTTATAAAATTTGTACATTTTAATTATGACCTAAATAACAATCCTCAAATGACCATCGTTTCCTTGGCTCAATAATAAAAAGGGCTAAATTTGAAAAGGGATGAGTGGCTATTCGGGTCGGGTCGGATCGAAACGGGTCGGATCCTACCATATCCCGATATTATTTTCCTTCTCCATCGCTCTCTGTCACTCTGCATCAGTTCCTGTTGTGCTGCTTAAACCCTAACTCTACCTCTTTGCCTTATTCTCTCTCTCTTTCAGCAATGAACTGTTCAAGTAAGTTTCGCTCTCTCTTTCTCTCTCTATGAACTTTTGCTTTCTGTATGCTCATTTTCCATTATATAGATCTTTTTTTGTGTCTCTGATCTATTTTTTTTTTTACAATTTTTTTATTTACAGTTTCCGGTGAGGTGCCGGAGGATCCAGTTGTTTCGAAGAAGTCCGGACTCCTTTTCGAGAAGCGTTTATTAGAAAAACACATCTCTGTGAGTTTATATACGAATTTGTACTAAATACTGTTTTTAGAATTTGTTATTTATCTTCCTTTATAGTTTGCCTATCTATGCTTGCTGTATTATTTACTAATCCATGTTTGCTTTAGAGAGGTAGCTGTAATTTGCGTTAAATTGACTAATAGCTTGAAAATTATCTGCACTGTCAGAATGTTAAACTCATTTTTAATACTCCCGTGTTTGTTTTGTGTGGTTGATTTTGTAATCAATATTGAAGAGAAAAGGTTTTGTGTCTGAGCTTGTCTCATGCGAAATAAAGGAAGGAGAAACTTTGACCCCTTGTTTGGATGGTTGGTACTTGTTGTATTGTATTGTTAGTTTAAATACACTGTTTCTTTTGATTGTTACTTAAATTCCATTGTATTGTAACGTTTAAATCCGTCTTTAGTTAATGACGAAAAGACCCATTTTGTCTAACGACCGATTTAGTGTGGTTGCGACATTACTTTAATATCTTCTTCTCATGTTTACTTTATTTATTATTTAATAATTCTATTTTATCATTTACCCTATCTTTTCATGGTATCTACCACATACCCTGTGCATCCATATGAATAGTCAGACTTTCAAAATGTGTTTGGTATGGAAGAGAATGTTTTTGTACTCATTGAAACAATACAGTACGATACAATACATTACAACACAATACATTACAACGCAATACAATACATTATGAAACAATACATAACAATCATCCAAACAAAGTGTGACAGCACGTTGTTAAATACACACTGAGCTTCAATCTCAAGCTAGTTAGGGTTGGGTTGTATGATCCTCTAGATATATTCTTTCAATTTGTGTCCGTTTCTCTAAGAAAACGTGGTTGTTGTATATAAGATCCAGTATAAATTTTGAATGTTGGTCTCTTATCTCTTCCTCTATGCTCCTCACCTGATGGGTTCCATAATAGCTAATCGAAACTTAAGCTGTGCCAACTCTGGCTTTCCTGAAATGGGTTAAGCAGAAAGATCAGCATTCATGTAGCTTGATTGTCAGAAATTTTCCTAGTTGTCTTGTGGGAGTATTACCATCTTTTTTTAGGGGGGTTAAGTGGTATTTTTGATCTCTAACTGGAGGCAGAAGCATGTTCTCTAGTTTATATGTGTTTCTTTATTTTTTTTGGTCCTTTTGGTGTCTGCAGGATTATGGTAAATGTCCTGTTACTGGAGAGCCATTGACCGTGGATGACATTATCCCTGTTAAAACTGGCAAGGTGATATTGTCTGGTGATATTGTCTGAAATTTATACTGTAATTTTTTCTAATTTTCCCCAGTATTAGCTTTATGGTATGATCTCAAATGGGTTTACCAGGTGGGTCTTACTATTTTGGTACTTATTGCAGATAGTTAAACCCCGACCTGTACAGGCTGCTAGCATTCCTGGGATGTTGGGAATGTTCCAAATAGTACGTGTTTTTGATCCTTGTTTTTCTGCTTTCTATTTCTAAGGTTTGTTTGCAACTTAATTAGTATGAATGCTGAGGAATTGGGCTTCTCAAATATCATTTTGCAAAATTATGCTTCTTAATCATCTCCTTTGAAAAAGCACTTCTGTGAAGATTTAGATTTGAGTGCTCTGTTGGGAAATTTAAGCAGGTTGCTCATGATATGTCCCTTAACTCTCAAAATGTTTTTTTTTTTAAAAAAACTAAATAAAAGGGATTGCTTAAGTATTTGTTTTTGTTCAGAGTTCAGTTAGAATGTGGCATGCAGCTCAGGTTTAAATCATCACTTAGAAATTTATGGTCATAGCTTGAAATAACGGCATGGCGCCTTTTAGCTTACTGACAATATGACCTAAGGTAGGAGGGTACGGAGATCGCGGTTAAGGGCAGAAGGTTAGTTGGTAGGCAAGAATTGTCCTATTACTAGCTTATGCACGTTTTTGGTTGAGGGTACCATAGAGCACTGTGTTGGTTGCAGTTTTAGCCTATTCAGGTAGTCTTTGGCTTTTGGTGCTCGTTATCATCTAGGGTGTACTGTGTTTATGGTTCCTTGCATATAGCTGTTACTGCTTTGATTTTCATTATCATGTTTCTCCACTTGTTTTTTCATTCTATTATTGCTTTGATTTACTTGAGCTGGGGGACTTTTCTCTACCTTGGAGAGGTAGTGGTAAGGACTACACTCACTCTACCCTTCCTAGACCACACTTTTGGATTTCACTAGGTATATTGTTATTGTAGCTTAGTTCCTTGAAGATTCCAAATTAAGGCCTTTGACATCATTACTTATGATGAACCAATGTCAGCAGCATGATTTCTAGTGCATTGTTGATCTCTTATTCTTTAGTCTAATGGGTTGTTTATTAAGTAGCATTTTCATCACTTAATCCTTTACGTGGTGCGACTACTAAAAAAATTGTCATTTATCTTGGAGCATCTGTTACATTGATGCTTCGGCTTATTTTTATTTTTTTGTCTTGTAGGAATGGGATGGTCTAATGCTGTCAAATTTCGCATTGGAACAACAATTACATACTGCAAGGCAAGAGTTGAGCCATGCTTTATATCAGGTGAAGGAAGTGTCCTGCATGCTCTTGAGCATCTTGAATTCTTTATTCTGGGGAGTTTATCCTTGAAATCATATTTGATAATATAGATGCAATGATTGGTTTTCTGAAACTTTGAGGGCTTACTTAGGCAGTATGGACATTAGGCCAGCCTCATGTAATATTGATGAAAGAGGAGAGAGGAAGTACACGTTATGTGCATAGTTAGACGTTCTGTTTTTGTACGACTTTTTCTGTTGTTTTGTCATTTATTATTTCGAGTTTTCTGTTTTGTATAATGAGTTTTTCTTATTTCTATGGTAAAATCTAACATCCTCTTAAGGCCCATCCTAGGACCTCAACAGTGGATTTCCCACTTTTGCTTCTTTTATGACTCAAACTCCAAATTTATTTGGAGATTGGGGGATCCTTATTCCTTACTACAAGCTATCTCGCTTTTGTCATAATGGAAAAAGAATTTTAAACACAGCTTAAAGCAGTGTCCTTTTGCTTGTAAAGCGACAAGAGTTTTTCTTGTTTGACATGGGTTATCCTTTAAAGAAAAACACAAGCAAGACTGGTGACACATACTGGTGCCTGTTAAAGTCAAAATTGAGTACGAATTCATCCTAATTTTTAGTATTGTTGCTTCTTGAGCCAATAATCAGGTTCTGGATTCATTGTACAGTTTCATTTTTGTTGTCTTTTTGATTTTTTGTCCTGTCTTTCAAATCCAAAGTTCCCTCTCTCAATCTCCAAAATCGACATGTGGACAATTATCTCCCAGTTCTCTTGCCGTATATTCTTGTAATAGCTGCTTGTCCGTATTACATTGTTCTGCTTTTGCGTGCTTCATCTAGTACATTTGTTACTAATTTCAAGATATTGGCAGCATGATGCTGCTTGCAGGGTAATTGCAAGGCTGAAAAAGGAAAGGGATGAGGCAAGGGCGTTGCTTGCGCAGGCTGAAAGACAAATACCCATGGCTGCCACTACAGCAGTTGGCACTACTTCTTTAAGCAATGGGAAAAGAGGTAACTTTTTATGCTTTTATATGTTTCTTGTAGCATCTTCTGTTTCCCATACTTATTTTTCATTTCATCAACTTGTATCAATAGCTGCTGAGGATGAGGATATTGGCCCTGACGGAAAGAAAATTCGCCCTGGGATATCACACGCTGTCATTGAGACTCTTACAGAATGTAATGCTGGTCTTTCACAACAAAGAAAGAAACGACAGGTAATATCTACTACATATGTTTGGGGGGCTTTATGAGTTGTAATTTTCCCTCATTTTCTTATGATATTGCATCACTTCTTTCGTTAGGCTAATGTGAGTAGGTGTTATATGAGCTCTTTTCTTGCTGCCGCTTCTCCCAGTTAGAAAAAAAAAAGAATTAATTTTTCACTTTCTTTTCCCACCTAGATACCGGCAACATTGGCTCCTGTGGATGCTGTGGCGAGATATACCCAACTGAGTAATTATCCTCTTCACAAAACCAACAAACCGGGCATTTTGTCATTGGATATTCATTATGCTAAGGTTTGTTCTTTTTTCTGTTTTTCCCATGATTTCTTTTTCTTTATTGTTCACCAGGGCGATGCAGCCAAACTCTGTTTCTTGGATTTGGCCATGGGTACTTTATCCAATGCGGGTGTATGAATCTGGCACCTGTACTTGCACTTTTCCTGCCAAGTATTAGTATAATTTGAAGAAGTACCGATGACCACGTTACACCCGTTAAACACTTATATTGACTCAAATGAAGAATCCACGAAACATAGTTATTTGTTTCTGAAACTTCTGCTTTTAGTACAGTTGCATTAAGTTAATAGGTATTTTGCATGAATAGTCGTGCCCTTGAAAGTTGTCCTTATAGCTATATGAAGATTAGCTACATATATATTGAATGCTTATTTAGATACTCGTGATAAATTTTTACTTTTGTGTTAAGGCATCAGTGGTTTTTCAGTATTATGTTCCTTTGGTTATGTACTAGGAATATGACCTAGTAAGTAGATTTTGAGCCTGCTCATACATCTGCATTATCACACTAGTGCAAAATAAAGGAATAATTTTGTGATCAAGAGATTCTCTTTATAAGATAAATCTCTGTTTATGAGTCGATTATTGTGGATATTCAGTGATTCTTGCCACTTGATTCTTATGCTTTCTTGTTTTCTTGATGCATATATATGGTTTAACTACTCTCAGCATGTCTAGTTCTAATTTATGTTTTGTCAGGACATAATTGCTACTGGTGGAGTTGATTCAAATGCTGTGGTCTTTGATCGACCTTCAGGACAGATCATATCAACACTAAGTGGTCATTCAAAGAGGGTCGGTTATTTTATTGATACTTACTTTTCTTATTATTATTTGATAATTCATTGGACATGTTTCTTTAGTAAGAATTTGTGTCAGTATTCAATTTAAAAAAAAAAAAATTAAAAAATTCTGTCTCTGTGTATGCTGTCTGTATAGGTTACCAGTGTTAAATTTGCGGCTGAGGGTGAACTAGTGGTCTCTGGTTCAGCAGATAAGGTACACCTGATTGTTTCTCCTTTGTGTGAGTTGAACATGCACTTCTCATTCAATAATCAATAGTAGCTGTCATCTTCTCGTCTTGTTAAAGCTCATACTTTCTTTAGCATGTTCTTTCCTTCCATGGCAGGTTATTTGTTACTTTTTTGGAATTACTGAAAAGAGTTCACTTGTAAAAAATAGCTAAACATGAGCCAACGACATTAGCTGTCATAGTAATGGACAACAACAACAACAACAACATACCAGTGGAATCCCACAAGTGGGATCTGGGGAGGGTAGAATGTACCCAGACCTTACCACTACCTCATAGAAGTAGAGAGGCTGTTTCCTGGAACCCTTGTCTCAAAAACCCATAAGTAGAATAAACTAGATATGACAAAAAGTAAAAGAAAGGAACCAAAAAAAAAAGACTAATAACCAAAAGCACATGACAATACGTAAATACGATACAATTAACACATAAACAACAAATAATGACGACACATGTTATAAAACACTACTACTCCTCTACCTTACTATACTCCATGACTAGATAACCACCTAACCTTACCAACCAATTAGCCTACTACTCTAATTCGCGACCTCCACTTCTTTCTATCTAGGGTATGTCCTCAATGCGATTAAGTTCTGCCATATTATGTCTGATCACCTCCCCTAGTACTTCTTCGGTCTACCTCTGCCCCTCCGTGTAGCTCCTAAAACCAACCTCTCGCACCTTCTAGTAGGAGCATCGGGACTCCTTCTCTGCACATGTCCAAACCATCACAGTCTCGCTTCCCTCATCTTATCAGCCACCGGAGCCACCTCTAGCTTCTCCCGAATGGTCTCATTCCTAATCTTGTCGCTCCTGGTGTGACCACACATCCATCTCAATATTCTTATCTCTGCGACATGCATCTTCTGGACATGTGCATTTTTGATTGGCCAACACTCCACTCCATACATCAAAGATGGTCTAACCACCAATCTGTCACAGTAATGGAGTTCTTTAAAAAAAAATTTGCCGCCAAGTTAACTCTTTGCTATGCTTCCAAGAATAGAACAGATAATAAAAAGGAAAAGGATTATTTTGATTAAACATTTGTGTTTTTAATGATTGATTTGCCTCTTCTGTTCTAGTCTTCTAGGATCAGATCTGGTTAGAAGTAGGATTTGGACGTTCTTAATGTGGCAGCAACTTTAGATCCAAAAGCTATTGTCAGTCAGATAGTTGACACCTCCGCTAAGTAGTTGGAGTATAAACAGTAACACTGCTGTTGCTTAATACACAGTTGTATTCTTCCTTTGCTGTTCTACTAAACTGTGTAGCTGAGTTTTGCAGACAGTTCGTGTGTGGCAAAGTTCTGAAAATGGAAATTATGACTGTAGGCATGTCTTGAAGGATCATACAGCAGAGGTAATTTCATATTAACTCGTTGATCAATGAGTATTGATAATGAGATACCTTTTTGTTATTTAAAATGCTGGTAATGTTCTGCTTCATTGCACACAAACTTGATATTGATCCTGGAAACCAAGCTAATGAGCTTTCTGGTGTTGATCATCAATCTCGGTTTAGTATTACACTTTTGTGGATATGTGCCTTCTAGGCTTAGATATGGGAACGACAGAATGGATGTTTAAGAAGTGATTGATGGAGACGAACTAATCTTTTTGTTTTGATAAAGGTAGATGAAACTAATCTATTTTGAGCTAACGTGTTGTCGTAGTAAACACTTGTTCTTTTCTATATTTACGTATGTAATAAAAGAGAAGATCCATAGTACCAAAATGTTTTTTTGATCCGAAATTGCTAGGTCTTCTCTTTTTATTTTTTTGGGAATGGTAAAGTTGTCTTGGGAATATATCTGCTGTTGCATCGACTATCAAAGAGAAATTAAGTATTTCTTGTCCTTGGAGTCTTCTTTACTTAATGACAGATTAAATTCTTTTGCCCCCTAGACTAGTTTCATAATGAGCTTCCACCTCTTGAATGTATATATGCATGCCTTGAAAAGTTTTTTCCACATTGTGCTTGAAGGAAAAGGAAACAAAGGGAAAGACATTTTTTCGGGAAAAATGGGGCTAGTGGGATATTCCAAGTGGAAATCAATGTTATGTTCTGCAGATCCTTGAAATTGCCTAATGTTGCATCATTTTTAGGTTGCTTTCAACTGAATATAGTTCATTTTTAAATCTTTCAATCAGTTATGTAACATATACATACCAATGATTGCAGGTGCAAGCTGTCACTATCCATGCAACCAATAATTATTTTGTTACTGCTTCTCTTGATAGCACGTGGTGCTTTTATGATCTTGCTTCTGGTTTATGCCTTACACAGGTTGCTTTTCCCTCTGGCCTCTCATTCTCAAGAAACAATGTGTAGATAGTTGGAGTCATTAATCGAATTTTATAAACTAATTGACTTGTTGAAAAAAAAATTATATTGTAATTCAGGTAGCAGATGCATCAGAATCTGAGGGCTATACCTCTGCAGCTTTTCATCCTGATGGTCTGATCCTTGGAACAGGGACTTCAGGGTCTCTGGTTAAGATATGGGATGTAAAAAGTCAGGTCAGTTTGCCTCTAAAGGCAGCTGTTCATGTCATTCCTCTTCTTCTTTCCAAGTGTTCTTACTGTTTGTCTTCTCTGTGTGTGTGTTTTGGGTGGTTTTCTTCAGGCAAATGTTGCAAAATTTGATGGCCATGTTGGGTCTGTAACTGCTATTTCCTTTTCAGAAAATGGTTATTTCTTAGCAGTGAGTATCCAATGTTTGAATTAATCTTTTGATAGTCTTCCTTCCATCGGTGTAAAGCGATTTATAATTGAATTTGTCACTGATGTTCCCTTTCTGTGTTAATCATCAGACTGCTGCTCAAGATGGTGTTAAACTTTGGGATTTGCGCAAATTGAAGAACTTCAGAACTTTCTGTCCCTATGATGAAAACACACCAACTCAGTCAGGTATACATTAACTGCATTCTACTGAAGCAAGATATTGAATCTATTTTACTAATCAAAGAAGCTTTGGTAGTTCGTAAGTTGATTCTTAAGAAATGTTGAATCAAACCATTTGAGAACCAGTAACGGAGGGCTTCCCCCCTCCCCTTCCGCCCGACTCTTTGGTATTAAGAATGAGTCATTGCCGTTCTCCAACCCTGACTACCCAACCTGAGAGCGGAACACATTAGCTGTCCGCTCTCAGGTTGGGCACTCAGGGTCGGAGAAGGGCAATGGCTCTTTCTTAAAACCAGCGTTCTTAAGACCAAAGAGTTGGGTGCAGGGGGGGGGGGATCCTCCGAAACCGCAAGGATTCTTGATTAGAATGGGATGCTAACTCAGCACCTTTTGGGGGTGACTTTGAGAAGAGTTGTTCCTTGCTAATAAAGATATTTTAGCGTCTACATTGAGTAATTTGGAAGGTAAAAGAAATTGTTTAACGGATTGCTGTATATACAGCAGACTACCATAGGACTCACTGTCGTTTTTGAGAAATTTCCTTTTAAGTCTGGGAAGGCACATTAATGTAGTACTGTATGTTTGGGGTGTGCTATCTCAGGTTTCACTATTTTTATGGGCCATTCCCTTTTTATAGTCTGGGAGCTATCTATTTCAGAAGTCTACTTCAGAACTTCTCATTTTTTACAGTGCATTTGCATATTGTTTACGCCTCAGACTCCTTTGCGATGGTGTTATATTAACTCTATTGTATCGTCATCTTTTGGGATGTTGATTTTAAGCCACTTATATCATAAATTTTAGCAGTTTTATGTTAAGATCGTCTAATGTTTCTGCCTCTCCTTTTACTTGCAGTGGAATTTGACCATAGTGGAAGTTATCTTGCCTTAGGAGGCTCAGATATACGGTAAGACATCTACACAAATATATGGACTCTTGATACTTCTCATTTTTCTTGAACTTAAAAGTAGTTCTCCTTGATGGGTCCCAAAAGACTTCAGCATACCTCAACGCTCCCTCCGGACCCCTTGTCACATTTTTGGTTTACAAAGCTATTTAAGAAATTGTGTGTTCTGACTATCATACCCTTATTTATTATTTTATTTACTCCGTCTATTTCATATTAAGTTAATTGTTAGAGAATTTTTGATGTTTCAAAATAAGTGAATTGTTCACTTTTCAAGGGATGTGTTGGAAATTTTTTCCAATTTTATCCTTCATTAATTAAGTTTCTAAGGTTGAGTTTTGTATGATAAATAAATGATGAATTAAATGAGTGTGGAATTTGAAAAGGGTAAAAATAGAAAAAGATGATTAAATTTTGTCTTTGTTTTTTTTTTAATGTGTGAAATGACCAACAATTCACTTACTATGAAATAGAGGGAGTATCATTTTAAATGTTTGCCTCTTTTCAACAAATACTCTCTTTAATCTCTTTAATTAATAAAAAGAGAGTTAATCTAAGCAATCACAATATTGAAGTATGTGTATGTGCTCCTTTTAGGTTTTTTATGTAATTGGTCAATGTTTATTGCTTCCAAGAATAATTATTACAAAGAGCAAAATGGGAAGAATGCACTCAATTACATACTGGTTTTCTCATTTGGACCATCTATTTTTAACGAGGACATCAAGTGGTCTGGAGAGAGTTTTAAAAAAATAGAAACCAAGAGCCTTGATGGATTGTTAATCATTATTCTTTGATTACCATTAAAATAATTGCCATTACGTATCCCTTTTTAAGTGAACCCTGGAGTTCTCTTTTGATCAATTAGCTTTTGTGTCGTTTCTTTCTGTGCTGAATCAGAGTTTATCAAGTCGCCAGTGTTAAGGCTGAATGGAGTCAAGTCAAAACTTTCCCCGACTTATCAGGCACAGGTATAGTGTTTCCTCTCATTTTGGACTCTAAAATGTGCTCTTGATAACATGTGTTGCACACGTGTTTATGAAGGTACTAATAATCGTTGCTATCATCTAATGCAGGCAAAGCAACATGTCTGAAATTTGGTCCTGATGCAACGTACATAGCTGTCGGATCTATGGACCGTAATTTAAGAATATTCGGGCTGCCTGGTGAGGTTCAAATGGAGAGTTAGGCTCATTTCTAGTGTGTAAGCGAACAGCCAATGCCCCACAGCTTTTGCCTTGGCATCTGCTGCAAGATCAGTATTATCTTGAGTGCAGGAGGTCGATTAGTCCCGTTCTTTAATATGTAATTCTTCTAGTTTTTGCTAAATTTTGGGATAACATCTGAACTGCAGAGTTTATTTGGTCTGTCCCATAGCAGCCTTGGGTAGTCTGTTGTATCATTCTTGTTTAACCATTGTCCGTCCTGGAAGCTAAATTCTGAATGGATAATGAGCAGTTACAGTACGTTGAGATAGTAGATATTGCATCGCGTTAAAGATTTCCATGACATTCATGTTACCAATTCCCACCAATACATTTTGCTACTTGATGTCTTAAAATGTTAACCAACATTTGAATCGAGTTCAATGTTGTGCCTTTGGATGGTTGTTTGCCCCGGTTTCATAATGTATGATATTGTATTATATTGTACAACACAATGCTTGGATTGAGTTTGCTACTGTTTAATGATAATTTTGTTTGATTTGATGTGGAGAAAAATGAGTAATACAATTGTGAAAGCAATAGATTTTGGTTGGCAAGAAACTGCTAATATGATTGTTTTGTAGTACCTATCTCTTCAATTCAATTATCTTGCCTTGTACTATTCTATCTTCAATTCAATTATGGTGTTATTAATATACATATCAGATTTTGATTCGATTATTGTTTTATATATAGAGTATTCTATTGCATTAGTACTGCATTGAATGTTGCACCGGAGCTTTATGCAGCGTCAGAATTCGTGGGTTAACACCTACAAAAAATTGTTGAAATCGCCTATTTCCTGTTCCTTGGCCCATAAAATCCTACAGGCCTCTCCCAACGTCGTCGGGCCACATAGGCCTCTTGCTGGGCTCGTGGATCCACTCGTATGATTTTTTGCGAACGTTGCGTCGGAGCTCAAAGCAGCGTCAGAATTTATGGCTAACTAACACCCACAGAAAATTGTCGAAATCGCATGTTTTCTATTCCTTGTTCTATAAAATCCTACCAAGCTTCCCTCAACACCGCTGGGCTACCTGAGCCTCTTGCCGGACTCGTTGCAAACACACTCGTATGATATTTTGGGAATATTGCATCGGAGTCTCATTCAACGTCAGAATCTGTGGGCTAACACCCACAGAAACCTGTCGAAATCGCATGTTTCCTGTTCCTTGGCCCATTAAATCCTACCAGACCTCACCAAAAGCCGTCGGGCCACCTAGGCGTCTTGCTGGGCTCGTTCCGGGCCCTAATTTTTTGAGAATGTTGCACTGGAGCCCCATGCCGCCAGAATCCGTGGGCTAACATCCATAGGAAACTGTCGAAATCGCTTGTTTCCTGTTCCATGACGCATAAAATCCTACCAGGCCTCGCCCAACGTCGCTTGGCCTCTTAAGCCTCTTGCCGGGATCGTTGCAAACCCATTCGTATGATTTTCGGGATTGTTGCGCCGGAACCCCATGCAGCGCTAGAATCCGTGGGCTAACACCCACATAAAACTGCCAAAATCGCACGTTCCCTGTTCCTTGGCCCAGAAAATCCTACCAGGCAACCCCAACGCCGCTGGGCTACCTGGGCCTCTTGCCGGGCTCGTTGCGGATCCACCCGTATGATTTTTTGAAAATGTTGCCGGAGCCCTATGTAGAGCCAGAATCCGTAGACTAAGACCTATAGAAAAGTGTCGAAATCGTCGGTTTCCTATTCCTTAGCCCATAAAAACCTACTAGGCCTCCCCCAACACTGCCGGGTAACCTGACCTCTGGCCGGACTCATTGCGGACCCATTCGTATGATTTGACGAGAATGTTGCGCCGGATCTCCATGCAGCGCCAGAATCCGTGGGCTAACACCCACAGAAAACTGCAGAAATCGCATGTTTCCTGTTCTTTAGCCCATAAAATCCTACTACGCCTCCCCGAACGTCGCCGGGCTACCTGGGCCTCTTGCTAGGCTCGTTACGGACCCATTCGTACGATTTTCAAGATTGTTGAGCCCCATGCAGCGCCGGAATCCGTGGGCTAACACCCACAGAAAACTACCAAAATCGCTTGTTTCCTATTCCTTGGCCCAAAAAATCGTTGGCCACCTGGGCCTCTTGCCGGGTTCGTTGCGGATCCACCCGTATGATTTTTCGGGAATGTTGCGCCGGAGCCCCAGGTAGAGCCAGAATCCGTGGGCTAAGACCCACAGAAAATTGTTGAAATCGCCGATTTCCTATTCCTTAGCCCATAAAAACCTACCAGGCCTCCCCAACACTGCTTGGTAACCTGGCCTCTGGCCGGACTCATTGTGGACCCACTTGTATGATTTTTCGAGAATGTTGCGCCGGAGCTCCCATGTAGCGCCAGAATTCATGGGTAACACCCACAAAAAACTGCCGAAATCGTCTATTTCCTGTTCCTTGGGCCATAAAATCCTACCAGGCCTACCCCAATGCTGCCGGCCCACCTGGGCCTCTTGCCGGGATCGTTGTGAACCGACTCGTATGATTTTTTGGGAATGTTGACCCGAAGCCCTTTATAGCGCCAAAATTCGAGGGCTGATACCCACAGAAAACTATCGAAATCGCCTGTTTCCTGTTCCTTGGCCCATAAAATCCTACCATGCCTCCCTTAACGCCGCCGGGCCACTTGGGCCTCTTGCCAGACTCGTTGTGGACCCACTCATATGATTTTTCGGGAATGTTCCTTCGGATCCCTATGCAGCGCAAGAATCCATGGGCTAACACCCACAGGAAACTGCCGAAATCGCATGTTTCCTATTCCTTGGCCCATAAAATCCTACCAGGCCTCACCCAACGTCGTCGGGCCACTTGGGCCTCTAGTCGGGCTCGTTGCGGACCCACTCGTTTGATTTTTCAAGAATATTCCACCGGAGCCCCATGCAGCGCCATAATCTGTGGCTAACATCAACAGAAAACTGCTAAAATCGCATGTTTCCTATTCTTTGACCCATAAAATCCTACCAGGTCTCCCCCAATGCCGTCGGGTTACCTGGGACTCTTGTCAAACTCGTTGCAGACTCACTCGTTTGATTTTTTGAAAATGTTGCGCCGTAGCCCCATGCAACGCCAAAATTCGTGGGCTAACTAGGGTATAGTTTAATAAATGATAAATTTAAATTATTTAAAATTAATTAAAGGCATCATTGGAAAGAATATAAGAGAACCATGAGATACAAAATTGATTGTTTCAAAAAGTAAAGTTTTTCATCGTCACAAAACCATGAAATCAAACTATATTATACCATGTAATTAATGAAACAATCAAAACAAATGTAATTTTCTTACTAACCATACCATATGACGGAAAACCACCACCCAAACAAGTCGTAAAAGGTGATCTGCCCCATACGATGTTAGCAACTAGTGAATATATGTTGGAGAGGATCACCCCATGGACTGCTAAGTTTCTGTCCTGTCCAGGAGGATGCACATCTTCTATGTTGGGACAACTTATGTTGGCCATACTATAGATGGCTTAAATTTCACTGTCAAGGGTTTTATCACAAACATTCTACCCTCTCCAGACTCCACTTGTAGGATTACACTGAGTATGTTGTGGAATCTTTGTCAGGAAAAAAAAAAAAGAATAGACAAGCTATGGGTAGTAAGGGTGCACACATACATAGTTAAAGAAGGGACAATATGGAATACAGAAGCAAAACATGCCACCTCTCTTGTGCACAGGCTGAAAAAATACTTTGAAAAGGATGGTTACACAGAATCTGACATTCAGCAAATGGAAATTTCTCAATTAAAAGCATGTATAGGAAGATTCAAGGGGGAGTTTTCAGAAATCAGAAGGTATTCTGGAAAAAAAGGATGTAATAATCAATGTTCTCTTAAGGGGTTGTTTATATTCACACTGGCTATACATGGAAGACTAAATGCATGACATACAAAAGCTAGCCCAGTAGGGTGTCACCACAACGGTGACCCGTCCTTTTTTGCAGAAAAGCAAATGAGAGCATATACTCCATCTTGTTTGAATGCAGCTTATCTGACAGAATATGAGAAAAGCTACAGCAATGCACGATATGAACGGCTCAAAGTAATAGTCGAAAAAAACTTGTAGTTTGCTATATATAAAATCACAATAATCATACACTAGAAAGCCTTCCCTGACCGGAAGGATTCAGAATGTGTGCTAAATAGAAGAATAAAGAATATCTACATGCATATCACCTCACAATTGCTAAACTCTCATTTCTAGGCTACAATCAGCCCATGCACAGCAGGAAGCCTCAAGGATTATAAAGGAGGAAACTGCTTCATGGACGTGAAAGAATTATATAATAGTGTATCAAAAATATAGCTTCCATGAAGAATAAATGATAGTGTAGTATTAAAAAATATAGCTCACAAAAAAATGAACCAAGAAAATTTAGGCTTGGCATGAGGGGAGGTATCGAGATGCATGTGCAAAACCCCATAGCTGCATCAAGAGAACAACAAATTGTCAAAGATTTGGTGATGAAATGTCAAATAAATTTATTCAAAAATGTCATCAGTCTGCGCTAGAACGCATTCCCAGTGACTAGTGAGTTTGAGACAATTTCTCACAAAGACATGATACTTTTAAGCAATAATCTTTATCCATAAGAAATTATGTTTGACCCTTACAAGTGCAAATAGGACTATAGGAGTGATACATCAGTTATGTTCTTTCTTATTTTTCCCGGTATATGTGCTCTTTCGTATTAGTTGAAAGTTTAACTCCTACAGTTTTTTTTTTATTTGCACCGGGTGTCCGAGTCTTTTAGAGCCCCGACTAATCCCGAGGGTGCACAGGCCATCGGCAAGGAGTTTCCCGCAAGTGCACCACGATTAATTCAGGTATTACCCAGTCCGATGGCCCTCAGAAATTGCTTGCACCCAGTGGTTTTCGATCTTGAGACCTTGAAAGGGAGCAAACCCCAAGGATCAAGTCTATTACCACCGGGCCAACCCCTGAGGGTTAACTCCTAGAGTTTTGGTTCACAAAATTGAAGCAACTAAGAATCTCCTTCCTTCAATCAGTCAATTCATATTGTCTCAGTCCAAAACATGGAAAACTCATTCTCACATGAATCCTTTATATCATATTCCGCTCTATTTAGGTCCATTTCTTATCAATATTGGTAATAATTTGCTTTAGAGGAAAATTAGGAGTTCTTTATATATTACACTGATATGCAAGTTCCTAACCAAACTGAAAAGACTCATCCCAAGCTTCAAACCCAATGCGATAACAACAAATAACTCAACATTAACCCTCAACAGAGCAGACAAGGAATTTCTCTTTTCCTTGACACAAGAATCATTGATTTACATGTTAGCACTGGCTTAAGCACACATAGTTAAAATACATATGATACATATATCGACCTTTTTTAGCTAGGTTTCTTCTTTGTCTGTCAATCTCTCTCTCTCTCTAAGTTGGTAATACACCAATCATGAAATAGTTTTTGGGACTAGTTGATAGTTTCTGGAACTAGTTGGAAATAGAATAATGAATGGGCACAAAGTCAAAGGGCTAAAAAAAAAATTACCTCAACATTCTTCGGTTCAAACTCTTGATCATGTGCCAAAAATGAGTTCCCAAATGTTTCACAAGGTCCACTGCTGCCCGATAACCTTCGCAGAAAATTGGAAATAAGGAGGGAAGATATTTGCAACTTGCAAGTAACAATGTATAGTGCAAGGCAGAGAAAACTCACAATTCACCATCCAAGCTTAAAGCAAAATTGTCACCTCCTCCAAGTGCCAGAATATCATTCAAACACAAGTGAAAATATCTATTGGCACCTATTACAAAATGGCAACAGTTTAGCTCATATCTGCATGGATTACTAAAGATCGGAATTCTTGGGATTTTCTAAAACTAATATGCAGTGAATTGCCTTTTGTATTGTTGCGTTACATGTATCATAATGGGTATACAAAGTTCAGATTTTATGTAAAACTTCCAACACAAAGAGACTGAATGATAGACAAGTTTATAGATGTGTACTGAGCAAGAAGATTTTTCATACAAAAATGCTTAAGAAAAACATGAGCAAGAAGACAATGACAATGTCGCTAAGACACTGAAATTCATTTTATTTTATTTTGTACCCGGTCCCCCGAAAAGGTTGCAGTAATGTATATGTAAATCCTAATTCCCACCCTCCCCAAATCCCACTTATGGGACTACACCGGGTATGTTTATTTTGTACTCGGTAGTATAGTAGCCATAACATATGTTTGAACAATTTGGACAGCCGAACAAAGTTAGGTAGCATATAACACTTATTTTGAATTGACTGTTAAGAAACTCTATTTAAATTAACTCCACTACTCTTCTCACCAAACAAAAAGAAATAAGAAGAGAGAAAAGATCATATTTGGAGATTGAAAGAATCTCATCAAGGGCCACAATAAAGGATTGGACCAGGCTTAAAACTAAGTGGTAGTTGACTTAACTTGCTGATAGTTGTTAGAAAGGGCTAGACTTTTGAGATATGCTAGTCACCTCAATTTGCTAGTGACAGTACACAGTACGTACTAAGAAATAAGAACCAGCATACTTTTTTCATCAGAGACTATGTTGAAAGGAGGAAATTAGGTTCTTTGTAAGAGCTCATAGTTAATTCATGTTTAAACAAATTGACTCGTATATTTCATTGTGAGAGATCATAGTTAATTCATCCATGCAGTTCCTCTCAAATGGAATTTTTCTATTACTGCGATTACACAAACTGATATTGTAACGAACATCCATCCAGACAAATTCCTTACCTGTTGGCCTAAACAACCTTGGTTCACCATATAGAGTTGTGAATACAAATGATTGAGTTGTTCCCTGTTACAATAATACAATAATCACATTAGCATCAAAAATAAAACCAATGCTCAGTGAGAATGGAGAAAGGCAGATAACTCTTCATTTGAAGTAAAGTGGGTTTGAAATGCTTTACTTGCAGAAACTGGTGGTTTTCTTTTTGAACATTACATCGTCATTAGATTGTATCAGTTACAATAAATTAGATACTGCATGTGTTTGCTTCCTTACTTGGTACTTCCTCTTTGCAGTAGGCTTTAACGGTGCCTCAAGCAACCCACCAAACACGGCACCCTGCTTATCACCAGTAATCTGACACAAACATTATGAAGAAAATTCATCTTCAAATAAAAGAAGAGATCCTTTAAGAATTGATATAGAAGTCGGGAATGCATGCACGGTGAATATTTGCAGCACTTTAGGTGAACATACCAGCAAGCAAGGGCCAGAAATATCAGCACTCTTGCGAATAAGAGTACGGAGCGATATACCGTGTCTGGCCGTACTGCCCTTCATTAGAATGAACAGGATAGATATTAATATTCAGGATACCGAAGGTGCAATAAACTTCGTAGCAGAAGTTGTTTTAAATCAAGATTACCTGTATAACAAGACCCATTGACAATCTTTCACTATATTAGGAAGGGAAGACTGGAAAAAATCATATAAATTTGGAGTAATGAAAACAGAATCAGTGGTGAGATAGGCCAGTGACTGCTCAAAACTGTGTCTATCAGGAGCATCTTCAAACGTTTCAGAACCGCTGGCAATGCTCCCAGCAGAAGTAGGCTCTCCATTATCATTGTCTGCATTTACTGTCTCCTTCACACAAACTGAACATCTGATGGGGCCATTTTCACCTTCTTTTGGATCAATATGTGGTTTCTCTTTGTAATCTTCATGAACCTCAACATCATCCAGAGGTTTATCGCGCAACGAGAAACTTTTACTTCTCCACGTAAAAGAATGTGATTGAAGTGGTTTGACCTCTCTTCGACCTCTTATATTCGCAAAATATGTTGATGGTAGAAGGAAAGATAGTATAGATGTTATAGATTTTCCCTCCTTGGTATATGGCCTGGCCTAAAGACGGAAAGAGGTAATGTTACAAATAATCTGCACTGAGTAGTGATAACTGCAACCCTCTTACCAAACAACAAATCTCCCAACGCAAATAAAGGAAGAGAAAACAATTTACTGCTTCTAATTTATAATCAAATAAATAAATATCCTAAATTACAAAATAACAAGAATAAGAACAATGTATCATGAGTAGTAGTTCATTCTCCAACAGGAATTTGCAAAATCTATGTGTATATACATATAACTCTATAAAATACCATAGCTGATGAATGCTGCTCTATTTAATGACAAACTGCTATAAACAAACTTGAGCTTGAACATCCATCATTCCTTCTTATCAACTTCTCTTCTCGAGAATATATCAAATACTTCATATTTTGCGACTGCGAGATAAACAACCATGAAACAACTAACTAAATCCCTAGACATTTTTTAAAGTTTTCATCCTTTTTTTAATGATCATCTTCTTTTCTTTTTTCAGTTACTTGATTCACTTAATATACAAATTCCTTAGCCATGACAAGTACTAGTTTTCATCATTTTGTCTTTTAGTTTCAGTATGTACATGTACAAAACTCCTTATACAGAATAGGCAGTAGTTTTTATCTATCGAAACAGCCTCTCTACCTCTAAATAGGGTTGAGGTACATCCTCCCCTCCTCAGACCACACCTTGTGGGACAACACAAGGTACTTTTTTCAGTTACTAATTACATGCTCATGTATAAATTCCTTGAACATCATATAAAGTTTTCATCTTTTTCTCTTTTTTCAGTTACCCAATTCACTAAACATCATGCACAAACTAATCAATGGGTCACCAAAAAGTTCAACATTGCCAGCAAAAGAAATTGAATTACACACATATATATTGGTAAACAAAAAACTTTAGCTTCACATACAGATAAAAGCCAAAAGACTCATAACCCAAGAACCAGAACCCACAAAAGATTCTTAGCTCAAATTCTACCAGAGAGAAACAACAACAATAATATAACCAGTGGAATCCTGTCTGGGGAGCAGACCTTACCACTACCTCATAGAAAGAAAAAAAAAAAGAACCTGAGGAGGTTGTTGATCAACAGATTTAGAAGGAGAAGCTGAAAAAAGACGAGAAAGCTTCTCAGAAACTGTTTCCTTTACAGCATTCATATCTATCTGTTTAGCCAATTACCCAATTCAGAAACTTTGAAATTGGGAACAAAACTTGAGATTTGAAGGGTTAATTTGAGAAACCAATTTAAGAAACCCAAATCTAGAAATTTGTTGAAAAGCAAAATGGGGTGTTTTTCTTGGATTTTTACTATCTTTGTTGCGGTGATCTGAGATGATGCAGAGCACCGACGGGTTAGTAGCAGCTCAAAAACATAAGGAAAAAAACCGACAGAAAGATGAATTGGAAATATATATTATTACTCCCATTATTTTATGTGTCCTTTGATTTGATGATGCTCACTAGAGATATGCAAAAATCACATTTTGATCGACAAATCAAATCGATAATAATATTGATTAATTATTATTATTGAATTTTTAATAATTATTATTGTTAGGTTATTAGATTTTTAATAGTTAAAAAAATTATTAGATTATTGGATAAATCGATAATCCAAAAACTATAATAATTTACGATTTTATTCCTTTGTAAATATTAAATATTAGTAATTTAATAATAATATGACACTATAACGATACTTTATATATTTTAATCTTTATACTATACTTAAATAATTAGTTATTCACTTTATTATTTTAGTTTATTTTTACCTAATTATAATTTTTTGGTAAATTTGTAAACATAATCTTGGTGCTCTATCTGTTTTTTATTAATACATATTCTCATTATCATTCTTATCATGTAAATAAAAAATAAAATCATTAAAGACAAAATCGATAAAATTTGTATTAATTTAGCGTATTTAAAAATTTAAAATCAAAGAAATGCTATAATTTTAAAAAATTAAATTATTTATAATTATAAATAGGATAAACTTTTTTGAAAAAACACATGAAATGAAACTAGGAATACTAGAATTTCATTGACAAGGATATTCTGATTTTGACTTTTTACCATTTTTTTTTCCCTTTTCTTTTGGACTAGGTTGGTAGTGACAAATAGAGCAAATCAAACTCTTTGAAAAAAAAAATCATGAATTTGGGGCAGAATTTATAAGTTGGGCATTTATTTTTTTAAAAAAAAATAATTTGTAACTTTTATCGTTTTCTGTTTGCTTGATTTTTATTTGATACAAAATTTAATAAAGTAAAGAAAATTTATCTTAAACTAAAAATATGTAAAATATATCAAAAAAAAATTTCTTTAACATGTGCATTCATCTCTTTCCTCAAATTATTCATTCGTTTTCTTTACGGTGCAAAGAAGGGTGAATTTATTGATCACATATTTCTTATCTCATCTTGTGTATTTTTAATTTGACAAGATTAGAGTTCATATCATTTATATATAATGTTATAATTAATGTAAGATTTTAGTTCTTTCATGTTTTAAATAACACTTTCATAAATTTAAATAATGAGTATAAGTGAGTTTCACTTAATATTATATAGCATTTCATATTCATTTGATAAAAAATCACAATTCTTTTTGTTAGTGAGGTCAATACCATTATCATGTTTGAACTTGAACAAAATTTTTAATGGTAATAATTTTTTGTAATTGGATGATGAAACTATTGGTGGTATAACTTTTAATTTCAATAATTAACAATAAAACTAGTGTGATTTTTGATGTGGATGTTAAAATTTATGATTATGATTGTGATGAATTTCAATGATGGTGATGTAACTTTGATGATGAATTCAGTCAAATTTATTATGATTGTTATCAATTTTTGATGGTGGCAATGTTAAATGAATGACAATGACAACAATGGTGGTGTTTTAATAATGGTTGTGATGGTGTATAAAGAAGAAGAAGCAGTAGGGATAACATGGATTTCATTTTTTTAAAAAAAATCTGACATAATTATTGATGTGGCACTGACATAATGATAACGTGACGCGAGTATGAAATACTTCTCATCATATAACTAGTTATATTTGCATCATAGTTGTTGACACCCAATTTTTACCCGCCATGATGTTAAATTAGTCGTCGAACTTCGTTTTTATTTTTAACAATTTTTAAAACAAGTTATTTCATTAAAAAATTAAAAAAAAAAAAAAAAAAATTAAATTATTAACGGGCGCGTGACCTCACGCGCCCCCAATCTTTAATCACCCTCATCTTTCTCCCTTATTCATTTTGAAAACCAGAAAACCCAAAAAAAAAATTCCCAAACCCTAGCGCCGCCCGATCCCCTTCCCCCTCACCGTCGTCGCAATCTCCCCACCGCCGCCGTCCTCCCGTCGCCTCTTCATCATCTCCTTCTCCTTCTCCTACTTCAACACATTCAAAACCAGAAAACCCCAAAACCAAAACCATAGAAAACCCGACCCAAACCTCGACAACTCCAAACCCACGTGCACCCGACAACCACTAACGGTCGACCACCCCACTCTCTCGCGCATGCCTGACAACTCCCCACGCCCATACCTTGTTGTCGAATCCACCGCCATCCAATTTTGACACATATATAGCCCCTGTTCTTTGTCGAGTAAAAAGGGGGGATTTTTGAAAAAATGGAAAATTGAAAAAGAAATCCCAGAAACTCCATAGCATTGATGAGAAACACGATTTCGAATCAATAAGGATGGGGAAGTTTTGAAGGAAATCTGGGCGATTTTGGAAACTGAAAAAATCCGAAAACTTGTAGTTGTTTTTTGAGTCAATAGTTGAACAAGCTTCGTTGTGGTATAAATTTCTTCGTGAAGCTCGTCGTCCTCAGTTCGCTGCTCCAAAAAGGGTAATACTCTAATTTGTTATTTTCCATTCTGTTTGCGATTTGGCCGTGAAATAAATTTTAGCGTTATATTAAAATCTTATGTCTGTGATTGTTATGTCGCTGACTCGTTAGTACTGTAATGCTGCTGTGTTCGTCGAAATGGGTTTCTGTTAGCTTTGGAATGCTGTGATGTTGCCGTGTTTGTTAATATGCTTCTGTGAAGCGACAGAATAATCTTTGAACAATAATGATCCTGCTTTGATACTGATTTCATGCTTTTCTTTGAGACTTTTGTCGTGTTTGGTCGAGTTCAAGCTTTCCAGTTAAGTGATGTCTTCAAATGTTGTTTGTGCTATTCTGAAACAGCCTGCGAACCCACATTCTCTTGGTTGAGTTCATCTTGCACCGCTGTTTCAATCTTGTTACCATCGAACATGAGAATATCTTGAGTTGTTTGTCATTTCGTTTAGATTCCTTGGGGTCGTATTTGCTTCTAATGGTTATCTACTGATCAAGATGAGAATGAGATGCGAGCTGGTCTCTTAAGTTGGTTTATGTTATTCTTTATACTGATGTTGGTATCATCATATAGATTTTCGAATAATTAGATACTAAGAATGCATATCCTCATTTACGCGTTTATTCTCGGTTTGTTCTTTTCTCTGAAACAT
>JAPFFP010000113.1:21812962-21836622 GCA_026153255.1 Solanum medicagineum
CCCAACACCCAACCACCATTTGGCCATTGTTAGTAAAAAAATAGAGTTAGAGGTTATAAAATACAGTATCAAATTGTCCTTTGTGTACATATATATACTGATAAAGATACAGATACCCTATTTTTCTCAGTTCTGCACATCCAAAGATAGACAAATAGTAGGCCATCTAAAAAGAAAGTGAATCCCAAACACCACTACAAAAACCAAGACTCCCTTTTTTCAGAAAAAAAGAAACAAATTTCAAGAAGTACTAGTACTAGTAGTAGAATCTCAACCTTTCAAAATGCCTTACTGATTTCTTAAGCCAAAAAAAAGAGAAAAAAACTTCAAAGCTTCAATCTCTTTTCTATCAAAATCTTCAAAACAGCAAATAAACAACAAAAACATGATATAATTTTTCAAGAATTGATTATGGGGTTGCTCAAGAAAACATCTTTTTGCATTTTCTCAGTTGTCTTGGTCATTCTAGCCATTTTCAAGAACCTCCTAAAAATGGGGTTGTCCAAGAAACCATTTTGTTGCATTTTCTCTGTTTACTTGGTCATTCTAGTCATTTTCAAGAATGTAGCACCAGCTGAGTGTGCATCTGGAAACACTAATTTGGTATATAAGGGTTGTGCAAAACAGGCATTATCAGATCCATCTGGTGTATACTCACAAGCCCTTTCAACCCTTTTTGGCACTCTAGTTTCACAGTCTTCAAAGTCCAAGTTTTACAAAACTACAACTGGTACTGGCCAAACTACAATAACTGGTCTTTTTCAATGTAGAGGTGACCTTTCTAATGTTGATTGTTATAACTGTGTAAATGGTTTGCCAATACTTATTGACAAGCTCTGTGGCACCCCTGTTGCTGCAAGAATTCAGCTTTTAGGCTGTTACATGCTCTATGAGGTCTCTGGTTTCCCACAAATATCAGGAATGGAGATGTTGTACAAGACTTGCAGTGGGAAAAATGCACCAGGAAGTGGATTTGAGGAGAAGAGGGACACTGCTTTTTCCACATTGGAAAATGGAATGGCTAGTGCTAATAATGGATTTTACACGGCAAATTATGGGTCTGTTTTTGCTTTGGGACAATGTGAAGGGGATGTGGGCTCTTCTGATTGTGGTGAATGTGTGAAAAATGCTGTCCAAAAAGCTCAAGTTGAATGTGGTAGCTCAATTTCTGGTCAAGTTTTTCTTCATAAGTGCTTTGTCAGTTACAATTATTATCCAAATGGGGTTCCCACAAAATCATCATCTTCTTCATACTGGTCTCCATCTCCTTCAGCAGGTACATTTCTTGAATTGATTGATTTCATGAATTTGTGTAGCTAAGTTTAGTCATGGATTTTGAAAATCAAAGTGGAGATCTGAATTAGAGTAACAACCTAATAGGTTACTAAAATTTGTTGCGTCTTTTTATCTGGGGTTGTTATTATTAGTCTTATATATGTTAATTGTCTTGTATTTACATACTTTATGTTTCCTATCTCTTCTCCTTTTCTTCATATCTAGTTTATTCTACTTATGAATTTTTGCGACGAGATCCATAATGGTAAGGTCTTCGTACATTCTACCCTCCCCAAACCCCACTTGTTGGGTATGTTGTTGTATCTTTATATATATGTTTAATCATATATTTTGAACCAGATTACGGAAATCACAACTTCAAAAACTCAACTTTTCAAGTTTTATGTTAGATTGTGACAATAGTTTTGGTTTAATTAATCAAGATTTTGTCTTTCTTGGAATTTTTGAGCTGTCTACCTCATTAAATTAGTTGTACATTTCAATAAAAAAAGGATCTTGGAATAAACAAACAAGGAGCATGGGCAAATTGAGTTTTCTATGTTTTTATAAAGTATGTTACTGTTAACAAGATGTTTGTCTAGCTTAGATTTGTGTGCTATCATTTCATATTGTAATGAATGAATGAATGTGTAGGGACAGGCCAAAACACAGGGAAGACAGTGGCTATAATACTAGGAGGAGCAGCAGGAGTTGGTTTTCTAGTCATTTGCATACTGTTTGCAAGGAACCAAATGAAGAAACATGATGGTAAGTGAGTGTATAATAAATTTTTAGGATAATAATATTTTCGATCCCTGGTAAATTATGATTTTGATCTTGTAACTGGTAAAGTTACTGTCATGTGATTGGGAGGTCACGGTTCAAATTTTGGAAACAGCCTCTGACAGAAATGCAAGGTAAGGCTGTGTACAATAGACTTTTGTGGTCGGGCGTTTCCCTGAACTCTACGCACAGTGGGAGATTTAGTGCACCGGACTTATCCCTGTAATAAAAAACTCAACTTGTTCTGGAATTCAAAGTAACTGAGATATGATAAGGACTAAAATTAGGTTTTATCAATAATCAAGGGATTAAAAATGCTATTAATCCTAAATTTTTTTTATTGATTAAAAAATTGCCACTTGCTGATGTTATGATTTAAATATTTGTTGCAGATTATTGAAGGGATCAGCTGTGTATTATTTATAAAGGCTGGCAAAAGCTTTTTGTGAGGTGGATTATTTCCTTGTTTAGATTTTCTTCCTAGAAGACAACAAGAAAAAAAGAGAAAGAGTCTTATTTTCTTGGAAATTCCTGAAAAAAAAGTGAGGGAGTTTGTGAGCTGTAATTCTTGGAATTATTAGGTAAAAAATTGAACAAAAAAACTATTTTGGGGACATAAAATTTTGGAGAAATGATGTAACAATACATGTTTTTGTCAACTATGAAGAAGATTGAAAAGATCATTATAAATTGTTTTGGCCTTTTTCTCCTATTGCCATGTGCATGTTGTCTTTTTTCTCTTTGTCTTTGAATAATGGTTTCTCCCATTTTTTTTTCTTCTAAAGTTTTATACTCTTTAGAAAGTTCTCTCACTCTCTGTCTGAGTGTGCATTTATACTTGTATAATATACAGGGCAAGTCCGATGCTCTAAAACTCCCACTAAAGTTGTTGTCATGTAACTAGGAAGTCATAGGTTAAAGCTTTGGAAACAGTCTCTTACAGAAATGCGATATAAAGTTGTGTATAATAGATCCTTGTGGTCGGATCCTTCCTTGAACTTTGTGCACAGCGAGAGTTTTAGTGCACCGGGCTTACCCTTTTTTTCGAAAAAATCTCTCTATGACCCTCCACAAACTTCACTTGTGGGATTTTACTGGGTATGTTGTTTTATTGATTGTCAAGTTTAATTGGACAGTTGATGTAAATACTCAATGTTTTCATTATGAAAATGGGGTCAAACAATCAAGGCATATACATAAAAAAATATTTTACACACATTTAGTCGAGCTCGAATAGGGAAAAGTAGGGGAGTTATGTCAAACTTTTGGAATTCATAGTCACTACACAATTCAGCATTGACACTTTCAATGTAAGAATCTTCTTTTTCCCAAAACTGACCTATCCTTTTCTTGTTTATGACTCCTTCATGTACCTCCCACTCACATTATGTGTATCTAATAATAGTTCACTTTAAGCACAATAGTATACAGTTGTGTTTCCAGTATACAACTTGCTTATTAGTTAAATTTTCCTTTTTTGAAACTGGTAACTTTAAAGCAGTGTCCTCTTTACTTATTAGCAACTGTCTGATTGACTTGAATCTCCCAAGAACATAGTTAAAATGCCAACTTCTTTCTTTTAAGCTCTCCAGAAAATTGGTTTCGACATCCCAACTCATCGTTCTATCTAAACGTCGATTCAACAACACAACATAATACGGTATAAAACAATACATTAGGAAAACATGAACAATCTGCACAGGATGTAGAGGGATAATTACCTCAACTTGCTCCAGGTTATCATTCTTGCATGTAAACTCTTGGGCCAGTTCTCCCCTACTTGCTTCTGACACCTTTGCAATGCTGCGAGAGATCACATGCCTTCTGGCAAGGATGTCAACATAGGGAACCATCAATCTTCAATCGATTAAGGGAAATGAGGTCGCCTATCCATTCTGGAATTATTGCGAAGTTAGGACATACCTAAATGTCTATTGATTTCAAAGTACCTGAGAAATGTTGGAGCCAAACTGGAAGCGTCACTAGCTTGTCAAGCCTGAGAACTCTGAAAGTTGACGAGTTCCCTGGCGCTTGAAATTGCATTGCCTCTTTGTTGGACAAGTCGAGCTGAGGGCAATTGTCTGTACATAAAAACTCGAGGGAAGTGAGATGAGTTAGACATATGGGTAAGGAGACCAGATTTCTGCATCTTCGCATAGACAAGGATTGGAGCGACTCCAGACTCTTGACACATGCTCTCCAAATGCATGAGACTTGCCAACTCCCAAAGTCCTGGTGGTATATAGGTTAATGAGTGGCAGAATCTATATACCAAACGTCGAAGGCCCATAACTTTTTGAGTTTATTGCAATTTAAAATTTGTAAATTATGCAATTTTGTGATGGAGTTTGGTAAGGTAACAATGCTCTCAGAAGAAATAGCTTGATATATTAGATGCTTCACTGTACCTAAATATTGAGGCAGAAGTTCTGACATAGATGTAGAACTCGCAAATATTCTCTCCAAGGTTGAATTGCTCGTGGCGCTGTATGGAGAACAATCAATCTAGGTAAATAAATGTCCACAACGGGGAAGTACTGATGAACCATCGATCTGGAATAAACAAGAAGCACAGAGAGTTTGTTCTGATACAACTTCAGTTTTAGTGATACTGAAGAACTCCTCATCTGCAACTTCTTTCGCGAGGTCATGAATAACATCCATGCTCTTAAGTTTCTTGAAAGAGCGGGGAAACAAATGACCTTTTTAACAAATCCATGAAATAGGAATTTGCAACTTCCTCCACATTATCTTTGTTGCTATTACTTGATTGAATAAAGCCTTGAGCAATCCACATATCTAATCTCTGAATTTCAAAATCCTTTGGAAAGAGAGAACAACATGCTGAGGAAGGTGATTATAGCTCCATCTCAAAATGGCCTTGCCTCCTTCTGTGATACTCGACAAATCTTGATTCTGGAAATATATCCACTCGTAGGAGAAGATGAGCAGCAGCAACAACAAAAAAGAACCTAGTGAAACCACAAAATGAACATAGATCTATACGCAGACCTTATCACAAGCAAATCAAAATAGTAACCAAAAGAAAAACATGACAAGCTAATAGTATAACATTAAAACAAGGTGCAGTCACCTAAACCACAGATGAAGTCATAAGCTCAAGACATAAAAGTACATGAATATGCAAATACTATGACTGACGCGGAGCTCCATCCAGCCAAAGACTGGAATAGGCAACTGATAAGATCACCTTTCAACTACCTACTAACCTTCTACCCTTATCCGCGACCTCCATACTATCATATCTAGGACCATGTCCTCAGTAAGCTGTAATGCGTCATATCTTATCTAATCACCTCTCCTCAATACTTCTGCTGTTGTGCCTCTGCATCAATGCGTACAGCTTGGATAGAAGAAACTGTAGTAGAAAGCTTGTGAAGCCCTTCTCTTCCTCACAACCAATGACACATTATGCTATAGAAATAGTCATGGATTTTGATTATTATTAAGAGATAATACATAATTTGCTCTACATTGACAAAGAAAATCAATGGTAGAGATTAACAAAAAGACTCCCCACTCGACAATACATAATGCATAAATATGTTATTAAACTTTGTCTTAGTGCGCTCAAATTTTGAATCCGCATGTGAATTTATATAAAATTGAACGAATAGATACACATATTTTTCGTGTTAATTTATATGAGACATCATGTAGAACGTTATTCAGTACATAGATATCTCTGAAATCAAATTATTTAGCAAGTTTGAGACTTTGAGTCAATTTGTTATCCTCTCATCTTCTTTATTTTCTTAAACTTCGTATCAAATCAAATTAAATCATCGGAGGAATTAGTATTGTGTGGAAAATTTCAGCTTATTACAAAATGAGTAGATGTTAAAAGGGAAATCAAATCTATATACACAAACTTATTCAGAATCCAAAACTAAAATCTATACATTATTCATACAAGAACAAACAAAGAAATTATTAAATATACAAAGCAAATATTATTCTTTCAAGGGCTAACACAATGAAGAATCATGGAAATTGAAGCCTCAGAGTAGTAACAATTCTCCATAATTGACTTCTTCTTAATCTCTTGCTTTTCACCAATTAATTCAACTTTTGGTTTTGATTCAGTAACTTTATTCTCACTTCCCCTTTTCAACAACTTTGAAAATTCAGTTGTCCAGATATTTATCAGACCAGACATTTTTCTTCACTTTGCTTTGTCTGTCTCTGTTTTTTCTTAAATTTTTTTGATGGTTTAACATGTTATTACAAACTCACTCTTTATATACTGAGTAAGTTAATGTAAGCTTGTGGGCGGCTTCCTGTTTACAATTTTAGATAAGTCAGAGATCATAATTTTAATAAGAAGAATTTCTTAATATTTATGTAAAAAATAACTATAAATTTGTATTATTTAAACAAGAATCGCTAGATTAACAGAATTGTATAGAATATTCTATTTTCGTCCCTGTATTAGGGCTGTTCAAAATCAAAATAATGAGTTACTGATTAAATAATTTCAATAATAGTTTAAATTTTTTTTAATTATTATTGGATTATTAATTCTTAATAATTTTAAGTTTTTTCTAACGAGTTAATCAATAATCCGATTGTAAATGTACCAATACGTATGATCTATTTGATTTGTTATTTCGTTTCTAAGTAATTTTTAATAAAAAAAATCTTATGTCGAATTTTAGTAATTGAAATGATAATCAAATCAATAGTACGTCTATTGACAATTAATTTTAATAATTAAAGTCATAATCAATTCAATAAGTCAATCTTAACAATTTTATAATAATTTAATATATCTACGAATCAATAATTAATAAATTAAATTAATAAACTTTAAAAATGAAGTCCCATATTATACTAAAAAATACTTTGTCTCTTAAAACTGCGGCATGCATATTGGTTGCTTGGAAAATAAATAAAATCAAATTCTTGCTTGTTGGCAGTTAAAACTGTGTGCGCCCACCTAATTATTTGGCTGAAACTTTTCTTTATTTGCAAATCTATATATATATATAATATGAGAAGCAAAAAAGTGCCGCATATCAAAATCACATAATTTATTAAATATTTATATAATTAAAATATAAAACAGTTTATGTTTTTTTTTTTTAATATTCAATTAAATTTTAGTCATTTTTAAAAATTTATAGATGGTATAGTTCTTTTCATAACTTCTTTTATTTAATATTTGATCAAGTTTAGAGACGTTAAATATATCATATTTTTATATGACTAATTATATTTTTTTGTGACAAGTCAAATTTATAAATGTTTAACAATTTCTTATCAGATGATGAGCAAATGAGCGATTGCCGGAAGAAGTGTGCAACAAAAATTTGCCCTAGTTACAGAGGCATATAATAATATTCCGCTACTTGTTTAGTAAATAAAATTAAGATATATGTTGTTAAAGAAGTACTAAACTATTTTTGATTCTCCATGTTTTGATTTGAAACTTCATTTGAATTACCATCTCATTGGAACAACAACAACAACAACATACCCAGTGGAATCTCACAAGTGGGGTTTGGGGATGGTAGAATGTACGCAAACCTTACCACTACCTCATAGAGGTAGAGAGATTGTTTCCTGGAAACCCTCGTCTCAAAAACTCATAAGCAGAATAAACTAGATATGAAAGACAAGGAAGAAAGAACAGTAAATACAAAGAGCTATTCGTACTAAAAAAACACATGATGGTATGTTAATACAATAAAACTAACATATATAAGACGAATACTGACAATACAAGATATAAATGCATTACCATCTCATTGAAATAAAGAGAAATTATAATATTTGTTTGGTCATCAGAATTCTTCTTCTTCTTTTTTTTTGGGATCATTTTTTATTTCATTTAAAAATCAATATTTGATAAATAGAATGACAATAATTTCTTCCTGTAACTATTACAATTACATAATAATTACCATAAATACAACAAACCATTTAAGTCCACTTAGTTTTTTTCCTTTTTTATTTCTTTAATTCAAAATAAGTGTTCTCTTTCTTAATTAGGAAGATTTTTCTTTCCTACTTTGCCCTTAGTTAGTCCAATTTTCTAAGAAATAAATTCAACATTTGATATGCACTACCCATTCCAAGTTTGAGTATCATCTGCTCATATTAATGTTATTGGGTGATAAATTATTCTGAGATAAGTTATTTCGTAATTTTATCGTAAGCAAATATGAGATAAATTATCTTATTATTAATTTTAAAATTAACTATTTCTTAATGAGCACAGAACCTAAAAAGCATATCTCACAAAATCCAGTCAAATCTAGCTTGCGGTTGCATTACTAGTCAAATTGACTATATTTACTTTTGCATTTTTCGCGTTTTACTTTTTAAGAGTCTATTTAACTTATTTTTAGAGCTAAAGTAGATTAGATTAATTTAATAGTTTAAAATTAAAATTTAGAAATTCAAAAACTCATAGAAATTACTATATATAACAAATTTTTTCATATTAATATGATAAAAAAATATATTTTAAAAAAATCAATTAAAATTCGCCGAATTTAACTCTAAAAAAAAAAAACCACAACACATATTCTGAAGTTGAGGAGGCAACCTAACTTTGATTATCAAAATGTACTGCATTTATTATTATTTTTTTTGACTGAAACAGATTGTGATTATCTTTTTTTTTTTAGTTATAAATACTAAAAGTCTTGATGATTTTTGTAGCAAATAATAAAGCTACTGATGAGGGAAAATTGTCTTGTGAATGGAAATGTAAACTTGCATGTCTTATTGTACAGAAATTTGTATAAGGAATATTTGTCCTCATTCTACTAAAGTGACAAGGTTTTTCTTCATAATAAATATGCAGATTGATGATCTGTCCGGTCTAACTTACATTTAGTGATAATGTTTGTGTATATTTTACCCTCCTCTGATCCCACTTGTGAAATTCTCCGTTATATATTATTGTTGTTGGATTGATGAACTGCCCAACTTTAATATGATTGAACGAGTCATATTTTCATTTGCTAATTTTATCACCCCAACGACCTTCTATCTATATTTGTTCCAATAAGTCAAGTTTATGACTAACTTTTTTCAACAAGGAAATGCACCTAGTTAAAAAGTCATGCAACTGTTATGCTACTTTTTTAGTTTTAAAAAATAAATAAAAAGCTAGAAAAGAATCAAAATTTATGCTTTCAATAAAATACTAACTTTGAATCATGTCACAAGCTCCATTATGCACACCTCGATTAATATAACAAAGTAAAACCTCGTTTCAAATATTGCATACAAGAAAATGGCATGTCAAGAATATTCTCAACAACTATGGATCTAGACATGATAGTCCTCATAACCATATCCCTGTTAGATTTCTCCAACCCTCTGGTCACAACAAGAGATGTATTACATACCCAAGGCACAGAAACTACATAAGCCAGACCACTATAGGAACTCTTACTCCCTAACAAAACTTCTTTATATGATCTGCACACTTTCGAAATATACTTTCCCATTGGCAAAAGGTGAGAACCAGGTGGATTGAAATCAGCATCCCTGAAGTCTACATCTGAGTGAAGGTTTACGACAACTGTTCCATGCTCGGGGTGAAGTTGCTCTGCGAGAGCATTGAGGAATGGAGAGTGTGTATCCCACAAGGAGTGAGGAAAGATATCTTCCCCGTCATATGCGTCGACGAAAACAAGATCATAAAGATTTTTACTCTCGATGAGAAACTTCTCTGCATCTGATTCGTGTAATTGAATCCTCTCATGAATGCCTTTCCATTGAACTTCTTGGATAGGATCAGGAGTTGAGTGTGCACGGCTACCAGATGGGGTCATAACGGAGTGAGATGGGAACCCCATTGCTTGGACTGAGGCTGAGATTACCACAGGGTCGATTTCAGCTATGTGCACTTCAGCTCCTGATACAATGCAGGTTTTTTTTTCCAAAATGGACAGTTCGGCAAATATTAGTATGTCAAACAAGCAGAAGTTAGTTTGGGAACAAGCGCTTGCAAAGTTACAATAACATTCAACAAAAATGAAACCTACAAAGTAAACATGAGAGCAGGATTTAAAAGCAGAGAACACCATAGTTTCTCTTCTAGGTAATCTGATATTTATAGCTATTCTACAATAATAACATGAACTTTCCAAGGTGTTCATTTTACAAGCATATTTTGAAAAGTCTAGAGACCACTATGGACTTTGTAATGTTTAGATAATACGGTTTAGGAACAAAAGTTTGTCATCCATCGTTTACCTCCATCCATGTGAACAAAACAAAAATATTGGGAAGAACTTTCTATATGACACATACCAAATCTTTCATTATTTACCCCCCTTGTCCATATGATCCAAACAAAACCTACAGATAACCACTATTCAACCTAAAGGGCACTATTCTATCATTAGTTCTTCCACTCACATCCTATACATCTTCTATGGAAAATGAATTCCTTCATAATCTAGAAGAATTCAGTCAGTATTATAGTTGAGTCAACTATATAATACAAGAAAGACACAATCTTGAGTATCCCGTATCAACTCTAGCTGCATCATGTTCATGTAAGATTAAATGTGTGTTTATACAAATCCGGTGATAAGAAGGATTGTATTCCCACTCAGACATTGTCAAATAACACATAACCACCAAAAGAATGCTCAAGTTCAGAGACTTAAAAAGGAAGAAGAGGTAAGATAAACAGCATTCAGTCCAAACCTTGGATTTTACTCGCCAAAAACAATGGAATGCTTCCTCCACCATGTCCAATGCATAAAATTTTCATTGGTTTTCTGCCACAAACTGAACTTTCAATATCAAATTGGCAAGATGCTATTGTAGCCAAGCCAGCAGAGACCATGCTCTTCACATCTGTAGAGGAGATGATATGAAAAAGATGCAAAATTAAAAATGTGAAAGAATGATTATCATTGAGGAGAACTGGAGAAGTATGACAAGTAGGTTTTAGCACTAGATTAGACATACTTTACCATACTGATCCCCCTCCCCCCGCGCCCCCCCAACCCCTATCCTTTCCTCCTCCCTCCCTCATCTCAGTACCTAAAGTAAAGGGGTCTGAAATGAGAAAAGTGTCGCACATTCTTTACAATCTTAGTTTCTCAAGGGAAAAAGTTTTTAGCAGCAAAATACTCATGCTTATTTTATTTTATTTTTTGGTAATTAAGGAATTTTATTACCAAATGAGAATTAGAGCTCAGTTTCAAAAGACCACAGGTCTGGACATGCCTAGCACCTTACAATCTTGCATCTTCTGCTCTATCATTTACCCAAGGATAAGTTCTAGACATCTGAATGAATTGTCTATACTTAGTTTTCATGTGAGCTCTAAAGTAGACCTCTTGAGCTACACGTATTAGAATTATCATCAATACTTCCACTCTTCTGAAAAACACGCTGGTTCCTCTCCTTCCATGTAAAGTACACAGCTGCAGCTAGTGTTATCTTATAAACTTCAGCACGACTACTTAATACTCATGCTTATTTACTCTTCCAATCCCTTGAGTTGCCCTTAGTGTCCAACTCTTCCCGTGTATGCCCTTTATTTATGTTCATTCTTTTTCTTTTACCCATTGACAGTCTTTACATGATTATACGATTGCATAAGAGCTGCAAGACAGATAATAACAACGAGATACATACATGGAACACCGAGACACTCGGCCTGCTGCATCAAGAATATAGAACCAGGATGTGAATCCCTATAAGCAGCCATTACTTTAACTGTGCTTTGACGAGTATCATCATTGAAGTGAAGATTTCGCCATTGGTAACCAAGAATCCTGAAATTCCCTTCCTGTTCATGCCCTGGATACATCTTTTCATACCTCTTCTGAAGCCAATTCTCTCTTCTTCCCCAATAAGACTTTTCCTATCAAAGAAAAAAAAGGCATTTTTACTGGAATTATCACATCCAATAACAAAAACATCTCAATTGGAATCAAGGAGATGAAGAAAGACTGAACTGGTCTGGAAGAAGGAGAAGCTACAACAGAAATGACACCGTTTCCCTTATCGGAAATTGATCGGAAAACTGTGTCGCCACCACCGGAGGTTGTGTTCCACCATTCCGATGAATAGAACCAGTCACCTTCATCCTCTACAGTTTGTCGAATCGCCGTTGATAATCGCCTCAGCTGCTGCCATGGCGGATTCCGTTTGCTTAAATTCAACATTTTCCCCAAAAACCCTCTCTAAAACCCCTCTCTATGAAAGTTTCGGGTCTTTTTTAAGGGTCATTATATACCCGAAAAATATTCAAATGTAATTTAACTTCTAGTCTGAGCATAGTATTGAATGCGGTAGAATTTGCGTATACTCTATTTTTTTCAGAGTCGTGACAATATACAAGACTATAGATATTAAAATTTGGTAGGTTCTATAAAATTAGTCCTATTTAATCAGGTTTTTTGAAGGTTATTTTGCCCTAAACTCTAATGCATGCCTATATAAAAGATATTATATTTCCTTGAAAATCATATCAAATATCTACTAAATCTGAGGATATTCATAAAGAGATCAAAATAAAGGTTCAATAAGGTCAAAATCATCCTACATTAGAAATATGTCATTAAAGACCCTCGAATCATGGAGAAATCTAATGAGAGAAGAATCAAGGGAGAAACGGATTTGTATTCACATGCTTATCAATAAAATTATGTTTCTTTATATTTTGTTTGTGATTGCAATTTATTTTTCATAACATTAAAATTTGTTGTAAATAAACTGGCACGCCCAGTGGGACACCAAATCTGCCCTTCATCTGTTCTCTCATAAATCAATTGACTAAATTTATTTAATTTTATTTACATTAATGTATTTATTTAATGATGAGTACTATTTATATATAATTTTTAAATTCATGTGACACATTCATGCAAAGCATGAATATTTTTTGAACTTTTTGTCCTTCATTAAAAGATTCTTCTTTAGATAAAATCGTCTTTTTATTATTTTTTTCAATTATTATATTATTGTTCTAATTGTATTAAATATTAAATATAACAAACATAATAAAAATTAAATGGAGAAGATTTTCTAATTTTGGTTAAATTCCTACCTAAAGAATTCTTTTACAACTAAAATATACTTGATCTAGAAAAAAATAATAAAAAAAACTTTCAAATAATAATTAAAAAAAGTTTTTAAAATAAGAAACATAAAAAAAAACCAAAAAAAGTCCCAAGAAAAGGTTTAAAACCTATATAAAAAAAATAAGAGGCAAAATCTTTCAAAAAGAATGATCAACTTTTTTATAATTTAAAGTTTGAAACATCTCAAAATAAAAACAAATAAACTATTAAAAAAAGGCCTAAAAATTGTTCAAAGAAAAAACTCCAAAAAATATGAAAAAAGTTCAAATTTTTCTACTAACAATGTACCTAGTATTTAGGTCTGAAACAAACTAACACACAAAATATAAATTCTACAATTCAATATTAATTTCCATTAGACAATAATACTAAAACACATATTATCTATATAAGGTTAAAATTTATATTCACATTAAAGCAACCCACTTATACACCAATGAATTTAGAGGTAATAACATTTTTTCTCTCCTTCCTAATATTATATTATCCTGTAATTTATATGTATGTTGGTTGATAATTTGTTTGCATTTTTATTGGCTTCAATTTTTGTTTGTGTCTATGCATGCTTGGAAGGAATATATGTGTTTATTTAAAAATTAAAGGGGCTTTCAGAATACGACTCTACAACCCCTATCCAAATGAACTATAAATTATAGTGTTCAAATATATGACTGTTATTGAAATTACTATGTTTATTCTCTTGCTAAAAGTTTCAAATAAAAGAAAACAAATGGTAAGTAAATATTTTATTTTCTAAATTATATTGGAATAGAAAATATGAATGTATGGATTATAATTCATATCGAGGTAGATAGGATATGAACGTGATTTAAAACTCAATGATAAAATAAGATATTTTTTCCCTTGAACACTAGAAGAACATAAAATTATCGACATGGGTATGGTGTAGTGGTAAGACTACTCTGTTCTTAACACACCAGATGAGAAAAAAAGACATTTACTGAATCAGAATCAATTATTTTGTCCACTTCTATTGTTAAATAGAATGAAGTTGATTTGCATCATATGATAGAAATAGAAAAATGACGTATTTATAAATTTGATGATATGAGATAGTTATATTTACGTAAGTATTTATAACTATGTGCTTAGTGATATAAGTTATATACATAATAATTTAATTATTTTTTATACACTTTTTATTAATTAACGTGATACATACGTGCAGAGCACGTACACTAAACTAGTATTATAAAAATAAGGAGTGAAAGTTTTGAATATTATTATATATTGTACTAAAAATAATATAAATATACAAAGTGAGGTATAAAAAGGGAGTAAAAAGATATTATTGTCATTTGACTCTTTTTATCCCGGGACAACTTATATCGGGATAAGTTATCCCACCTTTGTCAACTAAACAATCATTTAAGACCCACTAAATTTTTATCCCGAGATTATTTCTCCCTATCCTTCACACCAAACGACCCCTTATATATAACCATTTAAAGGTTATTATATATAACCTTTTAACTCTTAATGCTACTGTGTCTTGTGGCCTCTTGGCCATGAAAATTTGGCAAGTGTGAGTGTATGAAATTTGGTTAATGAGCTATACTATAAGATGAACAAAATAATTGCCTTATTTGAGCACCAGGTTAAGAGTCGGTTGAGTAACTCAAGCGAACTGCATTACCTTATTCCAACACTATGAACATAAGGGAGAAGGTTGTGAAGATGGCCTCGTTATCCATACCTATGGTCAGATGAATGGAGAACCAACTGACCCGGGTTTTCACATGCCTGTCAAGGGCGTTAGGGCATACCCGAGGTGATCTTTCATTCATCTTCTTTCAGCGTCAATACATGAAAGTTGTCCAAGAAGAGAAAAAACATAAAGGAATTGACAAAAAGGAAAGAGCAGAGCTATTGAAAAGAAGGAGGCAACAAGACACTCAAAATATGTTTACCCAAAGGGAAATAATAAAGACAAGAAAACTGGATTAAACCCAAATTGAGAATGGCACCATTGTGTCCTTTATTAGTGAGAAAATTTACATTGCTGATTTAGCTCATATTTCCCAAGCACACATATTTCATCTCTAAATATTCATCCATCCCGTATTTAGAACCTTCACGGCCAAGACCAGATTGTTTCACGCCTCCAAATGGAGCTACCTCAGTTGAAACTAGCCCTTCGTTAACTCCAACAATTCCATATTCAAGAGCTTCAGTGACGCGCCAAGTTCTTTTAATATTTGTTGAGAATATATAAGCAGCTAAACCAGCATTAGTGTCGTTAGCCATCTGGATTGCTTCTTCATCTGTTTTGAACTTCAAAAGAGGGGCGACTGGCCCAAATACTTCCTCCTTTGCCAAGAGCATGTCATTATTAACTCCAGTTACGACTGTAGGCTCGTAGAAAGTCATGCCAAGGCTATGTCTCTTCCCCCCAACGAGGACTTTGGCTCCCTTCGAAGTAGCTTCTTCTACAAAAGATTCAACCTTCTGTACTGCTGCTTCATTAATTAGGGGACCTTGCTCTACACCTTCACTGAAACCATTTCCAACTTTCATGCTTTGGACAGCTTTTGCAAAGGCATTCGCGAATTTATCGTATATCCCTTCTTGCACAAGTATTCTATTCGCACATACACATGTTTGTCCAGTGTTACGGAACTTTGTTGCCAGAGCTCCTTTCAAAGCTACTTCAAGATCTGCATCGTCAAAGATGATGCAAGGTGCATTACCGCCTAGCTCAAGAGATACCTTTTTAACGGTTGCAGCAGCACCTTCCATCAATTTTTTCCCAACCTTGGTCGAACCTGTGAATGTAATTTTTCTTACTTGTGGGCTAGCAAGCAGTGCGTCTCCAATATCAGGTGCATTTCCCATAACAACATTCACCACGCCTGGTGGTATTCCAGCTTGAACGGAGAGTTCAGCTGCAGCTAAAGCAGTCAAGGGTGTGAGTTCAGAAGGCTTTATCACCACTGTACAACCACAAGCAAGGGCAGGGCCAACCTTTCGAGTAATCATAGCCAAAGGAAAATTCCACGGTGTAATTGCACCAACAACACCAACTGGTTGCTTTAAAACAAACAATCGCCTATCTGCTAATGGTGCTGGAATGATATCACCATATATACGTTTACCCTCTTCAGCAGAGAACTCAATAAAACCAGCCCCATAACTAACTTCACCAATAGCCTCTTTTAGAGGTTTCCCTTGCTCTAGCGTCATAAGTTGTCCGAGTTCTTCTTTATGAGCCATTATCAAATCATACCACTTCCTTAAATATTTGCTCCTTTCAGCAGCAGTAACTTTGCTCCATGAACTAAACGCATCATAAGCAGAAGAAATTGCATCATTCGTCTCCCTCCCCCCCATACATGGCACATCTGTTATTACCTCCCCCGTTGCAGGATTGAGGACCTTTATAGTCTTCCCATCATACGCATCAACCCATTTCCCTCCAATAAGAGCCTGACTCCGCAACAATCCAGCGCTGTTCAGCTTAGCAGCAATGCTTTGTGCGTCTGTCGTCATTAAACGCACAGAACCTGAAATTGAGGAACGATATAACATCGCACAAGCAGAAAGTGCCATTCTGGTACGCACACGAAACATTTGCTTCAGGGAACCCGAATTCCAACTTCAAGCATCCAAATGAATATACTGAGAAAATTAAATGGCCATCACTCCAAAAATGAGAAAAACCCTAAACATAATTAACAAACTTACATCACTCATCACTCCTTAAGCTTTTTTTTTTCAAAAAACAAAACAATAGAGTCATAAATTCACCAAAATGTTGCAAGTTCCAATTAAAATATCCATTAACATACACAAATCCAGTAATTTCCCAACAAATCCAATGGGTATGGGCAAATAAGTTCAGTGACCATGATATAAAAACTCGATAAGCCTTCAAGCTCAGGCTTTACCAATTAACCCATAACTAATTGGAACTGAATTCAAAAATTAGAAGTTGAACATACAATAATACTCCTGCTAATCGATCAGTCAAGTTCTTAAGCAAAAAATTCAGTTTCAGAATAATAACTACTGACCTTTTTCTGGGATTGAAGATTTCTGAGATCTACAGGGTTATGGAACCCTAGATGAGATAGATACAGTAAATAATATTAATTCAGGAAGTAAAGAGTCAATTTCTTTCTTTCCTTTAATTTCCTGCCTTTCGAATTGATGGTTGTGAGTTTTGACTTTTAATTTTCAAGTTCTGCCTTATTTAAAATTTTTATTTTAATTTGTCATTATTTTATTTATTAAAATCAAATTATATGAATTTTCATCAGCATAAGATATATACTGTTATCATATTAATATAAGAAGGATTGAAATTTATAACATTTTTCGTATAGTTTTCAGCTATCTAAATTTTAGATTTAAAATATTAAATTTAGATACTTCAATTTAATTTTAAAATCTAACCAAGCTAACTTCGAAAAAAGAAATAATGACAAGTAAAAATGAATAGAATAAATACTAATAATTATGGTTAAAGAAAGTAACATGCATCATTTGTTTTTTAATTTGATATCGACACTCGATGTAAATAAATTTTAACAAGTATTTAAATATTTTTTATAATCAAAATAAGGAAATCCAGCTTTGTATTTTTTTTTAAAAAAAAAAAATTAGTCTAGATACATTGATTATATGCCATAACAGTGTATTGTCTGGGGGGCTAGATGTATCCTAATAGCTTGATAAAAATATAATTATTTTTAGTCCAATAAAAAAATTGTAAGCAAACTAATTTTGTTAATTATCGATTTAAACCAAAAAAGATGATTCACATAATTAAGAAATTATAAAACATTAAAATATGATTTATTTTTCCTTAAAAATTGTCACGTGGACAAAAAAAAAAGTATATAACATATGTGTATCACACATCCATGGAGTGAAACCCCTCTCCGTGAATATGTCATGGCAATTCGTCCATTGCTAAAACAAATTTGAAAGTACTAAGGGATGACCTCTAGTGCAACGCTATCATATGAGTCATCTGTCATTGGCTTAACTCGGTCTTGACATCATCATGTATGAGTCACCTTTCATTGTCCTAATTCGATCTCGAATTCATCATGTATGCCACTAACTCTAATTGACCTAATGTAAATTTAAGTGCGCGTCTAGACTTCAAACATCTCCAAATGACCTTCTTTGGAACTTTAGCATCTTTTCTAAGGTAATGAACAAAATACATAAACTTCTCCTCATATTTCTCTAAATGATTCCTTTACAAGATGAATGACTTTTATAGGCGATCACGCCGACGTAAATTTGAATAGGTTCTCAAACAAAGACACATCCTTCTTCATCCTCTTCTTGATCATCCCCTTCCAAACTTTCATAGTGTGACTTAATATATTAATCCACTTATCATTTTTATAATTTTGAATATCATCCCCATTTTTTACCCACTTTTATTGTTCAGACATTTAAAGTTATGAGGCTAAACAACGACATACTCAATGAAATTTCAATCTTGGAAGAATAAAATGCATGCGAACCTTGTTACTGTGACTTTCCCTACTAATATGTTATCATTCTTATTCTAGATACACTACACTTGGTCCTTCTCCATTAACATGTCTATTTGGCACGTTACATTGCGTAAAGAACCCAAAATAAAGGTGTGTCAGATACTAAAAGAAACTGAAAATTGAGACTTGAAAGCAACCAGGAATTAGTTGACCATTTGATCTTTCCTTCCATTACCTACCGTACATGCTTATACTTGTCAAACGCATCAGATTCTCTCAAATTTGCCGAAAGTGCTTCATAAAGGACCCATTTTGTATAGCCCCCAAAATTTGCCCCTTTGACCTCTCATACAAACAAGCATAATACAACTATAAACCCCACACAAAATCTTTGTTTAACTTTTAAAAAAGAGGAAAAAAAGGAACCCCAAACTTGATTTTTTGTTTCCATTTTCAAGAATCATTCATAGTGGCTCGTTGAATATTCACAGGTTTTCACCACATGCTTCTCATGTCTGTCCACTCCTTTTTGTCAGTTTCATTACCAAGATTTAACCTTTTTAGAGATATCTAAAGCCAAATAGCTGGAACAGGAGAGTTTTGAGTTGTTTGTCAAGTTCTGAAGGATATACAAGTCAAAAGGTGGATTTTTTGGGTTTGGGGTTTTTATGATTTGTTGTTTTTTTTTTTAATATGATCCTGATTTTGCTGTTTTTGATCTTATTTGCTGATATGGGGTTTTCACTTTTCTGGAACAGAGATAGCTGGTTGACTCTTGGTATTCAAATTCGAAGCTTCTGCAAGTCAAAATCAAGTAGGTTACAATTTTGGTTTATTGGGTTCTGATTTTGCTTCATTTGCTGAAATGAGTATTTGATTTTGATTTTTGATTTTTGAATTTTGTAAGTGTATCCAAGGGTTAAGGTGAGGTTACAGAAAGAAGAAGATGATCAGTATGCTTATCAGTCTTTACCATCCTTGAAGGCTTTTGAATCCCTTTCCATAAGTGACTTATCTTCTTCAGGTACACACTGGTTTGTGAGGAATCCCATTTTTCATCCTTTATGATCTTTTAGTTTTGCTAATATAACTGAGTATGGTTGTTATCTCATAAAGTTAAGTTCTTCGTCGAAGAAAATTGGAATCAAGGAGAAAGGTGATTTTCCGAGATAATAACTATTTGCTGAGTGGTCATTTTAGAAAGCATCCCAATATAACTCAGTCTTTTGGTTAATTCTTTATCATCATGCAATCACTTTTTTCTTTTTGGTCTTTTTTCGGTTACTTATTATCATGCTTAGATTAGGTGACTTCAAAATTCTATTTGATGATGAAGGATGTTAATCATAATCATATCTTTCTATGGCTTTAGTCCAATAGCAATCCTTCTGGATAATAGAGTTTTTTGCTATTTAGATTTGTATGTCAGTATAGGCAGAAATGCCAGGTTTTGAGAACCTCGAATAATAGAGAAATTTTTATTTGCTTTGAAAGACAAAGTATTTGCAACTATTGGGATAAAGTTAAGTGAAATTGATATAGAAGTTTATATAATCCACATCATCTAGTTAGGGGCTTAGGTGTAGTTGAAATGAACAGGCTTTGACTTTCGAGTAGATATGAATGTAAAGGATCATTTTTGCTTTGAATTTTTCCTTGTAGTTGGATATTATCATGGCAGCATTATTTTGAATTGCCTTTTATTTCTCGAAATGATGTATAGATTGTTCTACACAATTAGTCTAACTAATTGTAGTTCACTTAGTTATATTAGTAATATTTTTCTTGTGCTTGTGTTGTTGCTTTCCTTAAACAGGACACATTTTATATGTGAATTTTATCGCAATGTACTGATTGAAGCAAAAGGAATAGTGCACGATGATCATATTTTCTTTTACCTTCCGAGGATTTTCTACTTGTAAATAATCCTGAAATTAGAGCATTTCCATTTTGTGTTTGCTGTTCCTGGACCTCATCTATTTCGAGCGGAATCCCTTCGTCGCTCTGGATTCAAATTCCTTCAAGTACTCGCTAGTGTTTGATGATTCTATTCAAAAGTTTTACGCCTACCATCAATAGTGTAGCTTTATATATGTGGTTGATGATCTGGGTTAGTTTTAGCAGATACATATCCACTTCTATCTCGTGACTATGAGTGTTCTCTTGATGTCTCCAAATCCCTGTTAATGCTTGAAGCCTTTGATTTATTGGTTTTGTTCACAGTATGCCATTTCCAAAACCATGACAGAGTATAGATGGTTGGATTAAGCAAAAAATGGGAGCTTTCATATTAACATCCAGCAATAACTTCAACCGTTCTATTGTAGTATTTAACTGATTCCATCAATGTGTCATTGCCTTTCCATATCCATCATTTTATTTGTTCTTAGCTTTGATAGTGTCTGACTAGTTCCTTGCTGCTTTTTTTTTATGCTTTGCTTCTATCTGATGGTGTATGAAGATGACTCTCCTACATCAGTTGTGAGGATACCCCGGGCATGTATTTTAAGCCCCGACAGACATGGGCTTCCATCATCGAGAGGTTACATACTTCTTTAACTACTTTTTGTTACTATTCACTATGAAAGTGGATTGACATTCACTCGGTTGATTGGCAGGGAGAACTAAGGACAATAACCAAAGCATTTTTGGTGGAAGCAAAACAAAAGAGAGGGCCACTTCAGTCCCTCGACCACGTGCAGTCTTATCAAGCCCTGGTAATCCATAATGAACTTTGCATTATAGAATAAGTTTTTTCATGGGGTAACACAAACTTGGATTTCTAGATACTGAATGGTCTAGCAAACCCGTTTTTTTTTCATGAACAAAGTGTGATGGAAGATACCTGAAAATGCACTTGAGGAACAATGAATTAATAGCATATCATTTTCATGTTTCGTGCTTATTGTTATCATACCCTCGCATAGATCGCCAGTGCATGGGATATATACTTCTGCTGTTCAAATAAATAAGCTTCATGTGCATAATCCACATTTAGGTACTGATTATCACTTGTCAGTGAGACATTATGGGATCTTTGATGTATTTGATTGAGCTCAGCTTATCTGATTATTCTCCCATCAGAATGGAGTTACCAATGCATCTGACAAATTTTCTTGGACGAGAAATAGGAATGTTACCGATATATTTTCAAAAATTATTATTGATTCTGCACTGTTTTTTGAAATTTGTTCATGTGTTGTATATTTTAAGTACGCCAACTGGACTGTAGAATAACCTTGAATTAGCGATAGAATGAGACCATCTATACAGCGGCTCTTGTAAATTTAGAACTGTTGTGCAGTTTACAAAGATAAAACGCACTATACATGGTGTATTTGTTGGTGAAAGAATTGGAATTTTGTTTACAGATAATGATCAAATGATAAGCACGAGGAGCAAGACGAAAGCAGAAGTACTTTCAGGATTGAAGAATCACAACTCATGTCAAAACAGACATCATGTCAAGTGCAAAACTTTTCCAAAATCAGTTCAAGATTCACATCATACAAGTGTAAATAAGGGCACAAAAGTGACAGATGATGGAAAACTTGATCCTCAAACAAGAGCGAGGCTAGTGAAAGCTGATCCAAGTCGAAGAACACCTAGCAAGTAAAACAGTTAGCAGGTCCATTTTGGCTAATTCTAGCCTGCCTATACTAACTCTACAAGTTTCTGAGTGATGCTACTCTATTTGACAAAGTTATAACTGAACTTGAAAACCTTATCGCGGTGATTCTTTTTATGAAAAGACTCACCCTTTGTGCAGAAAATTCTGCATTTTCAGCTCTTGATGTCTGCTTCTTATGTTCTGTGTGACAATACCGATGTGTAGCTTTCTTATCGCTACACATCCAGTGCTCTCATTTTCCCCTGAGAATAGTTATGTTTAATCCATCTGAGCTACATGAGTAGCTGAACTTTCATGCCTTCATGGCTACATTATCAACTGATATTCTTGGTTCGACAGATCCTTAACTTTATGCTTGTTGAGTCTTGTCCTTGAATCTTGGTGTTTTGTTTGTTGTACCTTTTGTCTTTTTGGTGGGAGAAGATTTTCATCAACCAAAATAAGCAAATGCACCGAGTTTAGCTCATTTCAGCTCAAGTCATGCTAGTCCACCACAACTCCAGTAAGAGTTTTTTTAAAAAAAGTGGTGGTTTAATTGAAGCAGCCCATCAGGCGTTATAGGACTTGAAAGGCACCAACTCGTTATCCTTCCCCTGCTCAAAGCGGGAGCTATTCGTTGCTCTGTGAAACCAGCCTCACGCAATTCACCCCACTTTAGGGACCAAGTGGCATATTTCTTCAATTAGGCCACGTGATCCAACTCTGAGCTTGGACAGGGCAAGCCAGAAATTAGCCCACCCAAGCCCAACCATCTGGGACAGCCCAACATCCCACCACATTTATGCCCCCATTTGGGTTACAAGCCCACATTACTAAGCTCGGCAAACACAATTCCTTCCCATTCTACTAAAAAGAACTAAAAATTCCTGTTGTATAGCAATGTGGGAGAAATCTTTCATTAAGGTTTCTTCCCATGATAAACTTGGAAAAAAGCACACACTCAACAACAACACACACACACACAAACTACAACAATAAAAATTTGAAACTGTTTAGAATGATTATCTCATTTAAAATATTAAACTTTTCATGAGAGAATACTTTTATTATTTAATTATTATTACATAATATCTCGACATGTTATATTTCACGTGTGGACTTGATTCTGTTTCATTTCATCACTTAAGCGTAGACAGAAGGGTTGGCGAGGAGGTATGCTTCGACAATCTTGAAGAGTTCCATGCCTTGATTTTTGCCTTCATTGTGTTCTTCTTCCTTCAACACATAATCACCCTTTGTGTGATACTCAGTTATGGACTTGCAAACACATCCTCCATTTTCAACAGCTTCAAATTTGAGGTCGTAGGAAATGGATTCTAGTTTGTCCCCAAGAACATCTCCTTCAATCATTGAATACTTGGTCACCAAATTCTTCTCATCAACAACATGGATCTTGTGCTTCAA
>JAPFFP010000113.1:21846231-21856608 GCA_026153255.1 Solanum medicagineum
TTCCATGAATATTTTGTCCTAATTTTTTGGTGACGTTAGCTGACTGTGCCACTCTTTTTTATTATTATTATAAAGTTTAATATTCTAAGTTCGATTCATTTTTTTATTAATAAACATAATATATGTTAGTGATTTAACTTTATAAATAAAAATTTAAAAACAAAGATATTTATTCATAACTGTAATAATTATATCTAATTCTACCAAGCTCATTCCATACATATACATATTGCTCGATTTATAGTCGATCACAAATTTATCCTTTGAATTATCAATTATCGAATTTAACATTTTGCATACCTCATATTATGACTTATAAACTTTTAAATTTTTTTTGTCATTCATTTATGAATTCATCTAAAGAGTTATATGTAATTTTACAGATTTATCAGTATTATTTTTCATACGATTTTGTTAATCCTCCCTTTTCGTTATTAACGTAGCACACATATCATAAATTAATTTATCATTTGATATAAACACTGCATGCGGGTAAGTTTTTTCAATATTTTTTTCTTTTAATTCTTTGTGCTTCTATTTTATTATTATATGTATTTATATTATATATTATATATGAATGATGACATAAGTCTTACTTCACGTATTTTTTTCTGTTTTAATAAACAATAAGTACCTGTTTTGTACTGCTAACCACTAAGTACAAAGTTTGTTAAAACAATTAATTTTTTAATAAAAAAAATATTGTAGTTGACATTTGAAGTTATTGACATTTTCATAACTACCATTTAAACGTAATGTCTGCAACTAATTAATCAACTGAAATAATCCACTGAATTTATTAACTATTGAAGAATAGTATAAACTTGTAAATTATATACGTAAACTAATTAATCAAGTCAAATAATCCACTATATTTATTAATTATTGAAGAATAGTATAAACTTGTCAACAAATGTAAAGTCTCCAAAAGAAAATATTTCTCATATTTATCGAGTTTAACTTTTCTCCATTGACAATATAAATATAATATATAATTTTTTATAGTAAACTTGATATTGTAATATAAAAATTAAATGATACTCTTCCTCCCAAAATATGTGTCATAATTTGTCTTTCAATAATTAATTTGATTAACTTTTAGAGATGAAAATTAGATTATATATATTGATTTAATATTTTAAAATTCAATTTTAAATATTCCAAAGTTATATATTCCCTCCCTCCTTTGTAGTTTTCAGATTTTCCTTGTTGATAGTCATGATGATTAAAAATTTTGACTAACAATTTAAAAAGTATTTTTTTACTGTATTATATGGGAAAAATTATAATTTATAGTACTTTTTCGTATAGGTTTTGGATAACTAAATTTTTGTTTTGAAATATCAAATTACTGTAATCTAACATGACTTTGAAAATTTGACTCATGAAAAGTGCAATGTAAAGAAACATAGGGAGTAAAAAGTATTAAAGTTGTAATTCTTCTTATATCAGTGCGATCAAGAAAATCTCAAAACATTATTCATGTAATTTAATTCTTGAAAAATAAAATATGATAAATATTTTGAGACGGAACCGAAAAAGCTATATATGTATAAATTAAAAGGATGGCCAAATAACTCTTCAACTATCAACATCAAATATATATGTTGAAATAATAATTTGAACATATCATTATTGCACAAAATGTTTCAAAGTCCTTTCAATTATAAAGATGTGAATTTATTAATGTGCCATTGTATTTCTTGTGTAATCAATAAATGCAAAATACTTTAGACATTCTACCCAAAAAAAAGTCACAAAATTAATCTTTTTTTCCAAGGACTCAAATGGTCAAAAAAGGTCTTTTTTACAAGACGAATAACAAAAATCACTATAACAAATAAATAATTTTGAGCAAAAATATAATTGACGCTATATTATATTTAGTGACATAATAATAAATATAAATATTTATATTTATCTAAATAAAGTTAAGAACTTTAGCGACTCTAAATGCAATAATATTAATGGACCGATAAGGTAGCATAACCCCAATAATATAAAGTACTAGGAAAGTACTTGTACATAACCACTTATAAGATTTTTCTTTTTATAGCCTAGGACCTGGTCAAAAAAGGAGGGCCAAAGGCCAAAGCAAGTTGTTTTTTAAAGTAATTGATGAAATTGACATTGATTTTTAGGAGTCAATTTGGCCATGATTTTTTGTTTTAAAGTTCAATTTCAAAAAGCACATTTTGCAATTGACTTCTAGAATTTTAAAAATGGAAAAGGGTGAAAATTATCTATTAAGTATATGAAAAGGGTTAAATATATTCTCCGTTAATCTTTTGGGTCAAATATATTCCTGACGTTAGTAAAATGGCTTAAATTTATCTTTTAACTTATACTTAATAGAAATATAATAACTTTTTTAATTAATGATGTGACACATTTCTATTGGTTAATTAAAAATTTAACAAATTTTTTTAAAGAATCCACTCGAATTTCTAACCCACCCATTACTCACCCGTTTAATTTATATCAAATATACTACAACACCAGATACGTCGATCTGTTCAAGGCAACAGAGTTAGGAGATTCGGTAGGAGAACCTCCGAGAGTAGCGGCAATGGATGGAGGAGAAGCAGCACCGGAAGGAGACAACGTCGGAGTCTCAGCAATTGGTGGAGCGAGAGGAGATGCCATTGGAGAATCGGATGGAGAGGATGCAATAGTATGAGCATTTGCAGGGGCGGAAACAGGTGTTGTTGATGTAGTTGAAGGAGGAGTCGCCATTGGCGGTGATGCTACTGGTGCCGAAGAGCTCTTCGGAGAAGCCGTCGGAGATGCTCCCGGTGCTTGTGCTAAATCAGTATATTTGATATAAATTAAACAGGTGGGTTAGGAATTGGGGCGGATTTTTTAAAAAGAAAAATTAAATTTGCTAAATTTTTAATTAACCAATAGAAAAGCACCATTTCATTAATTAAAAAATTAATTATGTTTTCGTTAATTTGAAAGGCAAAGTTGAGCCATTTTACGAACGTCAGGGGTATATTTGGCTCAAAAGATTAACGGAGAGTATATTTGGCCCTTTTCATATACTTGAGGGGTAAATTTGACCCTTTTCCGTTTTAAAAATAACAAAAAGGTCTTTTCTACTCCAAATTATTTACAAATAATAAAAATACCTCTAGTCTTAAAATTTCACACTAAAACATAATCAAACACTTACGAAAGCAAATATCCGCTAATTTGAGTGTGGATCGTTAGTTTTTAAAGAATGTCAATTTTTATTCCTTTCTTTTTTTGTTTTTTTTTTAAAATGACCTCTTTTTCTTTATTGTTTATTTAAAAAAGAATGTCACGTTTTTTTTGTAATATTTTAATTTCATCTTTCCACGTGTATATATATAAGACCAAAAAATTAAAGGTCATTTTGGTGCATTTAAATAACTTTATTTTATAACCATAATTTTTTTTAATTTTTTTTTAAAATTTCATATCATATCATATCAAATCAAATCAGATTATTTTTTATTAAATGGAGAAGGTACTAGTATTATCATATCAAATTATTTGCAAAAAGAATCTTGTATATCATATCATACCCACATCAATTGTCAAAAAAGAAATTATGAAAAAAGACAAATCCATAATGGCCTTATTGTCTTCTCATGCCTATGGGGTTATGGAGACAAAATATATATTATAATTAAATTGAATAATAAAATTGATTACACCTTTTTATCTTTTTCCAATCTTTTTGGGCATAGTCACAAGATTCTCTCTCATTCACACACAAGTGTGTGGTCATCCTCAACCCCTGGAGATCTCTTTGAATCTCTCTTTCCACCCAATGTACCCAAATATTTTTTTAAAAAAAAATGAAAATATATATGCAATACAATTTAAATTATATCTTTAAATATTTTTCTTTTCTTTGTAGTCCTTGTGAATGAAATTTCAATATTCAATAATAACTCATAAATATTAAAAAAAAAAAAGTAAATAGAAACTACAAGTCAAACTTGACGGTTCCATAATAATGGTAAAAATTAAGTATATTTACAAATAATAGTCAAAACTAGAAGTAATGGTCCATGTTCACATTATCTTCAAAGGCAACCACCCATTTACCCCTAAAAATCCACATTTTTTCCCCCAGAAATACCCCAATTAATTTTCTAGAAGAAAATACTGCTAATAGAACATTCAAAGGACACCTTTGGAAATAAAAGAAATTACAAGGTGATTTCTTTTTTTTTTTCCTAAGCTGAAGTTGTTGGTTCAATTCTCCTCATTTGCGTTCCTAATTTAGGATCTTCTTCATGATAATAAGCAAATCCACCATGTCGGGTCAGATCCATACCCGCCATTTCGTCTTCGGGTGAGATCCGAAGTAGCTTGAACTTATGAAGGATATAGAAAAGTGGACCCATTGTAGCACTGACCCACCCGAATATAACAAGGATCTGGATTATATGTGCCGCGAGTAGTCTCCCTCCACCACCCATGAATAACCCGTGAGGTCGACCCGGTTTACCCGGGTAAACTTGATCCACGAGCTCACCTTTAGCAAATAAGGCAGTGAAAATTATTCCCCATGCACCACAACCACCATGGAGTTGTGCTGCTTCAAGTGGATCGTCGAATTTTAATTTATCCGCTAGCATGTTACAACCGATTAAAACTAACGCGGCCACGAATCCACATATGATCGCAGCCCATGGCTCAACGACTGAGCATCCAGCCGTGATTGCTGCAAATCCACCTAGAAGACCATTACATACATCTGTCACATTCCAATGACCCGAAAGGATCCTCTTGCCAAAGAGAGTGGTGAGGGCCGCGGTGCAACCGGCTAAGGTTGTGGTGACTGCGGTACGGCCCACAGCGCTCCATTGACCATAATACCCTCCACTTGCACCGTACGTAACTAGGATTTTATTAAATGAACCCGGATTAAACCCGTACCATCCGAACCATAGTAAAAAGGTACCTAGAACTACAAGTGAAGCGCTATGTCCACGAAGCGCAACGGATCGACCCGCATGATCGAACCGCCCGATTCTCGGACCTTCAATTAAAGCTCCGTAAAGCCCAGCAATTCCACCTACCATGTGGACCACACCCGACCCGGCGAAATCGATAACACCGGATCCGAATAACAGATTCGAATTACCCGGGCTGGCCCACCCATCTGGGGACCAAAACCAATGAGAAACAACCGGGTAAACAAAGCCCGTTAGAAAAGAGGAATAAATCAAATACGCCACAAATTGGGTCCTCTCGGCGATCGAACCGCTAGTTATTCCGGCGGCGGCGATCGCGAAAGCCCACTGATAGAGAAAATTACTGTAATCGAACGAACTAGACGGGATCTCTTTAAGTCCGAAGAAATGACGGCCGATGAATCCATTTGACGGACCACCCCAAGCGAAAGCGAATCCGAATAGATAGTAGAAAAGTCCACCAGCGGCAGCATCAAGGACATTTGTGAGCATGATGTTCATTGTATTCTTTGCGCGGACAGAGCCCGCGCAAAGCATAGCGAAACCAAGCTGCATGGAGAAAACCAGGTAAGCGGAGAAGAGGAGATAAGTCGAGTCGATTGCATATCCGGTATCGATAAATTTATTCGACACACCGGAAAACTGGTCGCAGATGTAAGTGGCGGCGGCGACGGCGCCGGTGGTGTTGGTGCCGAGGAGCGGAGCGAGTTGATCGACGGAGCAAGCCATGGGGGTGGAGTGGGGTTGGGGGGTTGGCGTATAAGGATGAAGGGGTGGGGGTCGCTTATAAGGAAGAAGGGGTAGAGATTCAAGGGAATCTCGTTGGGAGTTGAAGGTGGAGAATGCGTGATAGGAAACTATTTTATATAGAGCAAATCAAAGGGACAAGTTTGACTTTTCCTTTATTATGTTTCTTTTTTTGTATTTTATGGAGAAATTTAAATAATCTTTTATAATTTATTATATGCCAGTTATTATTCCTATGTATAATAAGTCGCTTATTTGAGGAATCTAGGATTGTCGTGTCTCTTTCCGTTGTCTGCTTCAACTATTTCAAACACGCAGCTTGCAGCAGACAATTGTTGCTTGGTTTGATGATCCTAGTCCGACATCTTAAATCCAGCGTTTCAAGATCGAATCTTAACAACAACAATATTTTTACAGCATTTCTATTAAGCATTATTTAATTACTGTATTGCAGTTGCTTGAAGCAGGCAGATGAATAGATCATGTCTGCTTAGTGTTACAGTGACTTAATTTTATTATGTCATTTCTGTTAATTATAATTTTGTTATTTCTTCATCTACAACAATTATGAAATTACAATAACGTATCGACTTAATTTTGCTATAGCTATTAAAACATCTATTGGGCCTGTACAATCCACGGGATTTAAAAACTAGTAACATAAGAGAAATATTTACCAAATTACTGCTTATGGCTGAGCATTTCAGCTACCTACTGCAGTTGCTTGAAGCAGGTAGATGAATACACTCTGTCTGCTTAGTGTTACAGTGGATTAAGTTTACTGTGTCATTTCTGTTAATAATTATTTAGTTATTTCTTCATCTATGACAATTATGAAATTATAATAATATATCTACTTAATTTTGCGATAGCTATTAAAATATCTATTAGGCCCATACAATACACGAAATTCAAAAACTAATAATATAAGAGAAATACTTATCACTATCATTGAAAAAGAATGATAAATATAGTAAATTCAACAAATCTATAAATGTCTTACTACTAAATAAATACACTAATATTAACCCCACGTAAGTAATAATTTGAGTGGGCAAAAAATAATCTACAAGGGTCTATAATTGTGTTGTTATTATTTTTTTAATTGACGTTGCTCAATGTTTAAGCTGCTATTTTAAATTTATTATGTTGTTTTTTTTCTTATTTTAGAGTTGACATATTTGAGCCGAGGGTTTTTTGAAGTTTCTCTATTTTCACGAGATAATGATAACCTGGATACACTCTACCTCTCCAAACCTCACTTGTGAAATTTTATCGTGTATGTTGTTATTGTTATTTGAGTGGGTCCGAGGATTTTCAAAAATAGTCTCTCTATTTTGTAAAGTTTATTTCCAAGGATTTTTAAGCCTCGGAAACAACGTTTGGCAGAAATGCAACGTAAGTCTACATACAATAGACCCTTATAGTCAAATCTTTCCTCGAAACCTGCGCATAACAGGAAATTTAGTGTACCAAATTTCCCTCCCTCCTCCTCCACCTTTTCTTTTTTTGTTTGCATATATTCTGCCCTCTTCAAATACTACTTATTAGACTATATTGCCATGTCATTGCAATATCTCACTATATTATTTTCCGCTCTCCTTTGCAAAAATATAATCACACACAATTATAAGTTTGCCCATGTTTGACATAAATTTTAAAGTCCAAATTTATAGATTTATTTTTGTACATGTACTCACATGAAAATTGCATGCACTACTAGTAATTTATATTTTTAGAAATATAAATTAGTCTCAAATAGTAAATAACTATAATATAAGTTCGACACAAGTAATTGAAGAAAAATATACTAAATCAAGTATCAAAAAAAAAAAAGAGAGCATAATTTATCAATAATTAAGTGACTAAAATAATATTTCTATTAAATTATTAATCCGCTACGTAAATATACATTTTGCATTAGACAAAATATATTTGGAAAAGAAAAGCCGATATTCTCCCTGTTGAAATCAAAGATAACTTATATTCCTTTCCATTATAAGAAATAGTTAATACTTAATCTTATCGTTAAACTCAATTAATCAAATCTTAATTACGATATTTGAAATGTCAGAACGAAGCTAACCAAAATCATTAAGATTTATTTATGCACAAAGTGACAGTGATTTTTCTTGAAATTCGAAATTAAATATAGAATACAGAATATACTTCAAATAAAATATTTCAAGTTCCCATTAAATAGAGGAATATAATATGTGGGGAGGTTATTAGTACACTAAAGGACAAAGCTTCTTAACAATATAAAAAATGTATTCTGAAATTATAAATTAAAATATTAAGAAAAATAAACTCAAAGTTGCTTAGATTTTAAGGGATTAATAAATAAACCTACCAACGTTTACTAACTGGGGTTTATACTTTCGAGATTTCTTGAAATTTAATATTTTTTTTGGTAGTAATAATTGAAAATACATTAATATCAAGAAGAATTTAGCTATTGAAGAATTTCAACAAAGACAACTTCACAAAGTTCACTATTATTCGGTTATAGCTTATCATTATCAACTATTAATATTTTATTATTGATAAATATCATGTTATTTATAAATGATCATACAATTTTTTTCAAGAAAAATGACAAAAGTAATCCTTTATATTTTGGATAGGTTTAAAATAATTTCTTTAAATATACTTTTGGGGGATTTGTACTCATCAAATTTTTAGTTCCCTTCATATATTTTAACAAATTTTATCTATTAAATTTTGCAGGAAAATTTTGGAAACAAAATTTAACCAAGCAAGTGGGGAATTACTAAGTTTACTTGTACTATCTGTCAAGCTAGTGATGAAAAAAGCTCACATGCAAATAAAATAAGAATGAAAAAAATTAAAATTAATTAATATTCATTTGTTTGTTTTGTTTTTGTTAAATCACTCGTAATTAACATAAATCTTTTATAATCAATCGCTATATAGGATTTACGATCAATTATATTGTTTAGTTATAGAATTTATTTATCAGATCAAAATTATTAAATTCTATCGAATAGTGTTTCCATCCCTATTTGTAATAATGCAATTTGGGATCCTAGCATGAAAACAAACTTCAAATAACTCCAAAGACTATCTTTGTAAATAAAAACTTGAATTTTTTTTTTAAAAGGAGACAATAACGACCTATTGTATTTTTTTCTTCCCCTTAAATTTTAGAATTTACTATTTGTCATATATACATAAATATTTTTAAATTTATTCATTAAACATTATGCTTACAAGGGTCGATGGACTTGTGATTTAGTTCGTATGTTCGAGCTTATAACGTACAAACTAAGTAGATGTTTCAGTTAGAAGAACAGAAGGACGAGACGCTATTACTATGAGATTTTAAAGATAGAATAGTCATACCAATTGATCTTAGATAAATTTCTGTGGTATAAAAGGGTTCAAAAAATTGAGTTTCATCTAGTTAAATGTTCAATTGATAAAGTTGTGAGTAAAAAAGAATTCAGTTGAAAATTTGAGCCAAATTAAAAGGTCTCCCATGTCATTTCTTCTTGTCATAATACGAACTACATGCATGACAGACCAATTTATGTGTATCTCATCAATTAATTTCATGATATATATACACACACATATATATTACTTCTTACTAATGCATATATTGATTTATTCTGTCCATCAAAACTTGGACAAATAAACAAAAAACACATTATGTTTTTTCTTCACTAATATTTAAATTTCAATTGTCATGATCTTGCTTTTTTTCTTGATGGACAACCAGAAGTGGCTGAATAAAAGAGGAAAGTAGCAAGTCAATGTTGATTAGGGTCCTGCAATCTTGTTATGTTTATGTGTCGTAATTTTTCAATTAGCCTTTGTTCTAATTTTTTTCATGCAATTATTATATTATAATTTAAGTTTCAATATATTGAGATAGGTAATTGGATATTAGGTACATTATATTATATAAAAACCTTTAGATTTATGATATATGGAAGAACTACAACTTAACTCTAGGCTTGAAATTTATAAACTTGATTGTGGAATGGAATGAGTTTTAGTCTAGGTTAGACATATATTAATGTGAGGATCTATGGACTCGTTTACTTAATTATGAATATTACATATTTGATAGGCGCACAATACATAAATTGGAGCGAAATTTTAAGTTGGAACTCAAACTTTCAGACTGCACAAATAAGTACTCCAACTTGCACGTTTTTTATCAAGTAAACACAAGGCGCTGACATGACAAAGCATGTGTGTTACACGCAAAAGGGGGCGCATGAGTGCTATTTTATTGAAAATTTCAACAGTAAAAAATGCTTGAATTATCATTTTTACCCCTACTACATCCATTTATATATAAACCATTATTTTCGAAATTAAAATACAATTTTTTTCTTCTTTCTAGTACTAATCTTCAAGAATTTTTTTTTCTAGTTTTTGACAGTAAAAAAATATTTCATAATTTGAAATATTTTTTAAAAATAAATATTTAAATTCTTTTTTGGGAGGTGGGAGGGTAAAGGTAAGGGGTTAGAGGTGGGTGTGGATATAGCTCAAGGTGGAATAAAAAATTAAAATTTTTAAAATTTGAATTTTTTGTAAAATTAAAGTTTTTAATATTTGAATGTTTTGTAAAATTAAAACTTTTAATATTTGAATTTTTTGTAAATATACTTTTTTTTGTATGGGGGGGTGTGAGGGT
>JAPFFP010000113.1:21858248-21893248 GCA_026153255.1 Solanum medicagineum
AGGTGAAGCAAAAAAATTTAAATTTTTCGTAAAATAATTTTTTAATTTTTGATGGAGCTGGGAGTGGGGGTGGGGGGAGGAAGGGGGAATGAGGTCCGGAGTGCAGTAAAAAATTTAAATTTAAAAAATTCAAATTTTTCATAACATAAATTTATTTTAACCAATCACAAATATTTTTTTTTTTTTACTTTTTTTTTTAACTATAAATAGGTGAAATAGTGTTAGATGACATGACATTTTCTTTTTTTAAAATATATAAATAAGTGAAATAAGTTTATGACGTGGCATAATAAGATTGGACATAAAATCCATGTCATCGAGAGTATATCTCACGCACATGGGCTGCAGCACAGCTGTGCCTATTTGATAAAAAATGGGCAAGTTAGAGTACCTATTTGTGCACTTTGAAAGTTTGAGTTCCAACTTAAAATTTTGCTCCAAGTTAAAGGGTCAATTTATATATTGTGCCTTTTATTTATTATCTAGATATTATACTTAAAAGGTATTTATCATCTATAGCAACTAGTTTATATATTAAAAGCGGATCATATGTGTATAATAAAATGTATTGTAAGTGATTTGAAATTGAATTATGCATATAATATAAATACATTACACTGTATAAAAATAATTTTGCATCCAATATACATGCATTATAAATGTCTTAAAATGGATTAAACTTCTTTAAGTAAAAAAATCTGCATTATATATTAAAAATAAATTATACATTTAATTTAAACCTATTAAAATTATATAACTATAAATGATAAATATTTTCTAAATATAATTTATTTAAATAAGTTTTCCTCATGATTTCATAGGCTAATATCCCCACCTCTAGGTTTGAGAAGGATAAGACATATGCAAAATCACAGACCTTGTTAGTAGATAGGTTATTTCTGATACACCCTCGACTCAAAATTTTCATTCACTACATTATCTATACTAAAATAAACACATACAAGAAAATATTTTTACCTGAGAAAATGCATCATGAAGATGAAGTTCCTCTTGTACATCTCACTAAGTATTTGATTTTCAACATGATTTAGCCTTTTTAACTTAAAAATCGTAAACTACAAAATTGGCAGAGTGATATATAGGTTATCTAATTTCGTCTTGGTCGCGTTTACATGAGCATAGGGAATCCATACCCGAGTTTGATTCCTCTAACAGAATCGATGAGGAAATCACTCTTTCCCAGCTTGGAGCTTTTTCTTCTCTTTTCGTCGTTGTTCACGCAAACCTGTGAAATGGAAACAGGACATAGATGATAAGAATTAAGGTTGGAAGATAAAAGGCAAACAGAAGATGTCAATGATAAGGGTCAGAGAGTGGCGAGGGGAATACGTTTTTTGGCCTCTTTCCTCTTTCTCCTTAACTCGGTTATATCTCTCCGTTTTTCAGCCATATCCTTCAGATTCAACTTACTCTGCGAGTGTAAAAGGTGCATAATAGGCAGAGTCGAGGAACGAAAGTAGCATTAATGACTGTACTGTTGAGATAGTGCATATATAAATGTCTACTTCTATATTACCTCTGGACCAGCGCTCTTAAGTGCCTGGAGGGGCTCGACACAATCCTGACCAATAACAATCAGTTTCTTCCTTTTTGCGTCTCCAGAGTTATTTGGATTTTTCTGCCGAGCTAATTCCTCCAGTTGGTTCTGAAGGAGAGGAGAAACACCAGCCTGAAAAGAAAAAACAAACCTTTTAGGCAAACACACAGAGACGCGTGTGTCCTAGATTAGAGTCATCAGAACCCCCAAAGAAACCAAGTGTTATTCATTACTTGTACCACGTAGCTTAGGAAGAAATAATAGCTAGTCTATTAGTCCCAGATAATCTTTCAAGATCATAAACGGTAGGATGGCTTTGGGAGAAAAAACAGCCATTCTGAGAGACATCACATTACTGCGAGAACTTACCCCAGCCAAGTAGCGTTTTGAGAATGTTTTGGGTTGCAGTGGCCGTGAAAGAAGACTTTTGAGTTCCTGCAGTTTAAAAAAAAGTTCAATATTTTTAGTGTACATAAAGAGTCGGCCCAAAGTGGTCCGACACTTTCTGGACCCTGCACATAGTAGGAGCTTAGTGCACCACGCAACCCTCTTTTTAGATATTAACATCAGAAATTTCATATTCAGAATGACCTCTTGTAGTTTGGTTAGTTGAGCAGACGTGGCTTTCTTTCGTTTATGATTGTTTACTCTTTCCTCCTCACTATCATTCTCTTCCAAAACTAGTTCCATTAATTCAGCACTTCGCTCAAGCCAATTTTTCTTGGCCTTGTCCTGAAAAAAATGAAACTACCAATGAACCAAATGTATAAACCTGAACACAAGTTACAAGCGGCAAACAGAGGAAAATATACTGGAACTTTAAGATCAACTTCCAGGGGCAGGTCTTTACCAACTTCCAAATATTCTATTTTAGGGAAAAGGTGAGCGCCTTGCGCGAAATCCAATAGCCGGTGAAGAACATTAGAGGCTTCTGAAGTATAAAGTAAATTGCATTATCAAGTAAAATGCATTACAATCATCAGAGTAAAGACTGGTCATGCAGACGCATAACCATGACACAGGCTGAAGCATTCTAACACTCAAAAGATACATGGGACCAGAAGATCACCTGAGAGTCCTTTCGCAAAATCTTGTCTATCTGACGCGCAAGGGATAATCGCTTCATAACTTCAGGCATGTATGACATTTCTAAAGGAAAGCGCTGGAAGTTATCCTGGAAATAACAACAGTATCCATTCGTGCAAAAAAATTACTACTCAAACAAAGCTTTCATAAAATTAAAAAGAAAAGTACAAATGTAAAGACAGGAGGGAGAAAAAATAATGTCTTGAAATGCGTGTCAACCAAGTTAAGCATACAGCTACAATCGACAAACTGAGAAAGCTAGAAGCAAGAAACTCTAAAATATCAGGAAAAGAAAAGGCAGGAGCAGTCTGCTTAGAGCTCTAGTGGCTATTTACAGAGGATATGTATCAATCTAATGAGTGTTTGCTCCTTCCAGTGGCTACTCAGAGATTACCTTTGAAAATGACTTGCATAAAGCAGCAAACTTTGAGGTATCATTTGGTGTGATTAGAGCAATGCTACACCCATCAGAATGAGCTCTAGCGGTTCTTCCACTTCTATGAACATAAACCTGCAGAACAATTTTCATAGATTGAAATTGTGAACGTTGTAACAAGCTACCAATAAGAAGGCATATTACAAACTTACTTCAGCTGAATGCGGTAGCTGATAGTGAATGACAGTTCGAACACCAGGAATATCCAAACCTCTGGCTGCAACATCTGTAGCAATGAGTATACCATGCTCGTGTTCCCGAAACCGGTCAATTGCCTGCATTGAACAAAACGACTAAGAAGAAAAGGCAACAGAACATTAAGTATAGCACATGTTCAGTAGTTTGGTGTCTGTTAGTAGGAAAAGCATGTTGATGTGACGATTGGACTAGACGGAACAAAATGACATTTTTTCTCTTCTCAATAGAGAATGAAACAATTCCATAGCAAGTGGATAAAATGTCAAGACTGCAGATAATGGGTTGCAATCTCACAGCAAGTGGATAAAATGTCAAGATTGTACTCATAGAAATCCCAACTTATGGCTTTTGGCTTGTAAGCCATAAGTCCATCCAAACGATCTCTAAATAATTCGAGAACAGATCATTAGAGTCCATCCAAACTAGTCTGAACATATCCTCCTTTTCTCCATGAAAGAATTACCAGAAAATTTGAAATTAAAGAATATGGAGAAGAAATCATAAAACTGACCTTAAGTCGAGCTCTCTGCTGCATCTGGGCATGAAGTGTCCAGACATTCACACCAAGGATGCGCAAGAGGGAGGAAATATGGCGTAAAGCTGCAATGGACGTACAGAAGACAATTGTCCGACCTCGTCCATGAACACTCAAAATGTAATACAAATAGCCATCTTTATCATCTTCCCTGCAGCTGCAACCAAACAATGGATGATCAATTCCAAACCAGGTTAGCATGCATGGTGAAAACAAGTACGTATTTACAGCAGCAGAAATATGTGTGAAGATTCAGTTTAATATAAAACTATAGCAATTTAAAGGAAAGGGTATCTCGGACGAAGTATACAAAATTTACAAACTCTGGGGAAAGATTAAACTTCACCAGCACATAAGCACAAAATTACGTAAGGCCAATGTCGGTGAAGTTGGTAAAATTATCTTCAAAAGAAATACCAACTTACTCTATAAATGACTCCTCGAGCTTGTTGGCTAGAATTGATGCGTTAGTCAGATCAATGATTGCTGCATCTGCCCTCATTCCTGCTCTCTCAGACAGAGTTTCTATTGAATTCAACTCATCATTTGCTTTTGATTTTTGTGATCCACGCTTTAGCTTCTTCCTGAAATCAGCAGACAAAGCAATGGTTGCAGAAAACACAAGTGTTTGCCTTTTCTTTCTTTGGACACTGGAAACTGTTTCACAATTTTGAGATTTCTGAGAATCGTTCTCAGTTGATTTACTAGCCATAGGAAGCATGTCAACTATAGACTGCAACTCTTGGAAATGGCCATTTTCTATCATCCGATCGGCCTCATCCAGCACAAAAAATGACAGTGAGTGCAACTGCACAAGCAAAAGAAATTAATATCATCCACTCTATAGAAAGAGTAGAAACATGGCAATACATGTTTCAACCTACTATAAAATGTGGAATAACTGGCAAGGACCATACAGATTATCAGGTGTCATGGGAAACAACAACCAAAAATTCACGGACAGTGAAAACTTAAGCAACGGAATACCTTGGTTTGAAGTTATTCACACTTAGAGTTGCAATTATTAAGCAAACCAGGTAACACACGCCCCCAGTGAATAACCTGGTTAGGACTCAGATTCTACATTAGAGTAAATCTTCAACCAGTTGAAACAGAGGATTTTGAGGGGTATACTAACATGAATAATTTTCTATCATGAAAGAACAGGTCATAAAAAATCTATTTCGTAGATTAAGAGGTAAAATCAACTCTCTATCCTTTGCCTGCTTAGCCAACAGATCATTCTGTTTTTTCCTTTTTCTCCCTCTGTTTACCTTTAGGCTGGGAAGAAGGGAGGCATAGGGGGGATCTCTATGTAAAACAAGCCTGTCACATGTCATAAATTGCCACTAACCTCCACGAGATGAGTTTCACCACCAGACATAAGCTCCCAAAGTCTCCCCGGAGTTCCAACAACAATCTCAGGCCTTGCTTTCAAGAGTCTTTCTTGCTTTTCACTTGACATTCCACCAACAACTGGGACAACCCTAAAGTTGGAATGTCTAGCTGCTTCCTTCAAATGATCAGTGACCTGGAGAGAAGGAATTATTATAAATTCTAAAAAAAAAATGGATAGGCAAGAAAATTCCAAATGAGAAGCTCCTCATAATGTGCAATCGAAATGAGTTGCAATGAACTAGCCCAGCCAATTCTAAAGAGATAGATAGCACTGGCCAGGCAACATTATTAAACAACAAAAGGAAAATCCAACAAGGTTAATAAGGACTGCAATGTAAATAAACCATGAAGTCCACATTCTATTCCAGGCAACATTATTGAACAACAAAAGGAAAACCCAACTATGTTAACCAGGACTGCAATGTAAACAGAACATGAAGTCCACATTCCATCCTGAAGGACTTAAAACAGGAAAGTAATAGTAAATAGAAATACACAAACTTAACATGATAAACAATAAGCTAAACACATATTCTCTTCCTTTATTTTCTCCGTTTTTACCCCTAGTATTGGTAGGATACGGGGGACTACAGGGAAACAGTATCCTGAACTTGATGCACATTACCACCTTCATCTTGATCGAAAGAGATTCCTGGGTGATTACTTGGCAAAGCTTGCTGCCAACAACGTGACACACAGAAGGAGAAACTTGCCAACCAGCTGCTTTTCTACTACACATATTTTGAACAAGCATTTGGGGATAGAGACATACATACAATAACATACTCAATGTAATCTCACAAGTGAGGCATGCATACATACTTACATATATTTGTATGTATGTGTGTGAGCCTGTGAGGGGATGCTCACGTTTTGTAACATATACACCCACGTTATAATCTAATATATGTTCTTATGAGTAAAACATAAGACATAAAACATACGACATACATACATTTATATGTATGTGTGTTTGTATATGCATATATTGGTGTGTGTAAATATATACACAAATGCATATATTCCACTACAGCCGTCTCGGTACAAATATAAACTTTTTGGCAGAACCTACTACTCCTTTGTTCAGAACAATACCAAATGGATGACAAGATATCAGCTAATTATTTTAAAATAATAAAGTAAAACTAGTAATATGAGAATCATCACCTGAAGGGCAAGCTCTCTTGTAGGAGTAATAATTAGAGCGCGGAGAAGACCTGTCGGAGCAACTTTTTCATCCAATTCGCCATTTTGTGTAAGCAGCCTTTCGGCCTTCTCTCGCTCCTCAAGAAGGCGTTGAAGAATGGGCAGACCAAATGCTAGTGTTTTCCCTGAACCTGTCTCTGCAGCACCCACAACATCCTGGCACACAAACCAACCAACATAAATATCACTGTATATGATATCGTCTCCAGGGAAAGACCTTCATTTTTATCCATAACCAACCTTTCCTTGGTGAGCACCTGCAGGAATGCACGCCTTCTGTATTGGTGTGGGTTCTTTGAACTTGAGTGCGTATATCGATCTCATGAGCAGTGGATGAAGTCTCAGTTCATTCCATGCATAATATTCAGTTTCATCTATTGAATCTTGTTCTTGATCATTGTTTCCATCAGCGACTGTTCGAGTCAGATTTCAAAACAAGAATAAATATCAAATCATAAGAGAAGTCTTCAATGTGGGATTATGTTGCAACTTATAAAACTAATGGATGAGGCACTAAGTCGTTCAGAAAGAATAACAAAGGACTATATTGACTGAAACTTTAAATTTCACCATTTTCTTTTCTAATAAAAATGGATCCATCTACTCCAAACTTGTGCAAGTTAACATTCCCTAAATATTATAACAGTTAAACGGAAAAAGGTCAAAAGCTTTCTAGTGAGCATCAATGAACACAGAACTTGCCACAATAGAATTTTTAGAACTACTTGTAGGAACAGCAAGTATAGGAAAGCATGATGAATGGCCAATACATTTAGCAATAGAATCACATATTACTCTTTGCATTTATCCTGCATTCTTCCAACATTCAAGGAGAGGTAAAATTTCTATTTTTAACAGGAAGCAATTCAACTGAAACAAAATATATCACTTTCAAAGCCATTTCAAGAACCCAAAACACAGAACATAGCTTAGTGACACAATAGGCCAAGATATTGATGCATTGACATCCAGTAAAATATAAGAATGAAATTACTGAAAGGTTCGCCAATGTGATTAAAGGTTGTTAAGCATTGACGTTGAACTTGACGTTAACTGACTGATACCCGAATTTCAGAAATTATGAAAATATCCAGAGACTTGATGAAAGAACAAGTTAGCATCATAATGTAACTTTAAAATTGGGAAGCCTTTACAAAAAGAAAACTATCAGATTTTAATGAAACACCAACCAACTGGTAACTCTTCATTTCCTTCAGCTTCATTTCCAGCATCTTTATTGATCTTATCTTTCTTTTTCTTCTTCTTCTTCTTGTTCTTCTTTTGTTTCGTTCCGGTTTCCACCTGCTCCATTTCCTCTTTATTCTCACCCTTAGCTTCACCATTCAATTCCTCATTTTCTGTATCTACTCTCTGTTTCTTTGGTTTCGTCTTCCCCTTTTCGTCACTTCCTCCAGTTGTTTTGGCAGTATCCAAATTGTACTCTGATTCATCGATCTCTTCAAGAGATAAAAAACCTACACTCAAACACCCCAACTTATATCAGTCCGGCAAGTTCAAAATCATTTGTGCTCATAGTCCAAATCTTACGCATAAGTTTAAAGTGACAAAAGGGAAAAATCAACAAAACACAAAAGGATTAATGATTAACACAAAAGTACCCAGAGTTCAAGAAAGCTTATAAACCAAATAGTTATTGTTAGTTATGGTTTGCAATCTCATAAGATGTGCAATTTCTTAAGTTCGCAAAACACCTCTCGGAAAGAAAAAGTTATTTTTAATATTTTCCAATAGATGGAAGGCCTAAAAAAAAAAAATCCTCTTTTATCTGCCAAGAGCATACAACAGCAATCACAAATTTAATAATTACACCTCAACGCCAAGCTAGCTGGCAACAGCATATGAATCCTCAACATCATAAATGTTTTGTTTGGGTCCATAATACTGGATAAATATTCCATCTTTTGCGAAAAGAGATTTTTATTTGTCACCAAGAGTAAACATGCTGAAAGTGTCAACTTCATCCAATAGTGAGCTTTTTCTAAACTATCTGAAAAATCCACCTCATCATAAAAGAAGTTAATACAAAAGGGGATGCACAAAGTGACTTCCTTCAAACTCTTCGAATCCAATTTGAACTAAATGATTTATCTTTCCCAAGATATAATAAGCTAAAAATCCAATCTTTATATTGCTGCTAAAACTTCAACTTTATACAAAAACAATCCCGATCCACTTACGGATTTTCTCTAAAACTATCGGAAAAGAACAATACGATTAATTCAATGCAAAAGAGCAAAAAAATAAACCTCCTTAAAACTCGTTGAAGCCAATCTGATTTAATTATTTATCTTCCCCAAGAGACAAAAAGCTAAAGATCCAATCATTCTATCGTTGCTAAAACTTCAACTTCACAAAATAACAATCCCTATCCAATCATGAGGTTTTTCTAAAACTGTCAAAATAGAAGAATACGACTGATCTCAATGAAAAAGGGCAGAAAACAGACCTCCTTATATATCGTTTCCAGCCAATCTGGTCTAAATTAATTATCTTTCCAAAGAGAAAATAAGCTAAAAATCCTATCTTTATACTGTTGCTAAAACTTCAACTTTATCCAATAACAATCTCAATCCAATTTTGTGTTTTCTCAAAAACTATCAGAGAAGAACAATACAGCTGACTCAATGCAAAAGGGCAGAAAAACAAGATAAACATCCAATTTTTATATTGTTGCTAAAACTTCAACTTTATACAATAACAATCTCTATCCAAAAATGGGGTTCCTCAAGAACTATCAGAAAAGAACCATACAGCTGATTCAATGCAAAATGGCATAAAAATAACCTCCTTCGATCTCGTTGAATCCAATTGGTCTGTATTTTTTCTCTTCCCCAACAGACAATAAGCTTAAAATCCCAATCTTTATACTAACAAACTCTATCCAATTATGAGGTTTGTCAAAAAATATCAGAAAAGAACAGTACAGCTGTTTCAATGCAAAAAGGCTCATTGAAGCCAACCTGATATTATTCATCTACCCAAGAGACAATAAGCTAAAAATTCAATCTTTATACTATAATAAACTCTATCTAATGGGGTTTCTCAAAAACTATCAGAAAATTACAATACAGCTGTTTCAAGGCAAAAGGGCTCATTGAATCCAATCTGATATTATTTATTTATCTTCCCCAAGAGACAATAAGCTAAAAATCCAATCTTTATATAGTAACAAACTCTTTCTAATCATGGGGTTTCTCAAAAACTATCAGAAAATAACAATACAGCTGGTTCAATGCGAAAAGACAGAAAAACAAACCTCCTTCGAGCTCATTGGAGCCAATGAGGAAGGAGAAAGCATCATCTTTCTCTGCAACTATTGGTTTCCAATTCAGTGAATTGATTCTCTCGAATTCTTCTGATTCAACTCTGCTTCGTTTCTTTGGTTTCTTTGTTCCCTTCTTATCAGAAATTTGAGAAGCCATTGCTACAAAGAGTTCAAAATCTCTCTTACAAAGAACAAAAGGAGAAGGAGGGTTTATGGAAGTGATTGTATATTTCTTTTGGTAAATTACGAAAAACACCACTCTAGTTTCTAATAGTTACATACACCCCTCCTTAAGTTTTAGGAATGGACAGTAAGACCCCCTTTACTCAAAATGTGAAAAGAAGAAGAAAAAATACAAAGTTCCACCTTTGTATTCACAAGAAAATGATAAAATGGTTCCTCATATTTAAAAGTAGATTTAAAAGAGTCACCAAAGGATGTGTTGATGTAAACTATTTTACTCCTTTAAATTTGTCAAAAGTTAATATTTTTTATCTTTACGATATATTTAACGAACTCTATTGGTTAGATTTGACAAAAAATGTGACAAAAAATATTTTATGGCAAATCATATTTAGAGAGTTTCTTTTTGCCTACTATATTTTATCTTCTTATATCATCAATGCAGTTTTTAGGTATAATTATTACTATTTTTAATCTATTTTTTGACGTCTTGTACAATTTCTATATTGCAATTTTTAGAATTTGACATCCTAACATTTTTTTATCATGAGTGTGTTCGGTATGAAATTCAATTTTCTCATGTCTAATTGATCAAATATTTTCAAAAATATTTTTTAAAGAACAAATTAAAATCATAAAAATAAAAGACATAAACCCCTTAATGAAAGCACGCAAAACAAGTTATAATAGTGATATTTCACAATGATTGTGTTTCCTCACCTTCCAACACATCTCATCTTTATCTGGAATTGTATTTATCCAAATTATATATAAATATTTTTAGCATGATATATTCTACTTAACTACGAAACACAAAAAAGTAAATATAAAAAAATCACTTATTTTCTTAAAATAATATTTTTCTACTTATGAATTACACCCTTACTTTTTAGGGTTTCCTTGAATCTAACCTACAAAATATGTTAAATATTTGAGGAAGATTAAAAAAAAAGTGATTAAATTTTGACATGGATGTATGAGCATAATTTTAGAAATGAGTTTATCTGAAAGAAGGTGAAAGTGGTTTTTGCAATGGCAAGATGGAAGAAGCGAAATTGAGATGATTTATATATGTGCAAAGAAAGTGTAATGAGTGCTAATGTTCCAGTGAAAAGGTGCAATAAGTGATTGTAGGATACGTGGAGGGGCCAAAGTAGGATAAAAAAGTGTTCGACAGATGATATAGACATAATATGATAAAATTTTATATTATTGAAGACATAGCTCTTCCTTGATAGAAATGTGTAGGATTGTGAATGTTTTGTGAAGGTTTATGATTGTTAGTGTCTGTCATAGTACTAGTTGTATCCTCTAAGTTCTTGTCATACTTTATTTGTTGTGTTTTCGATCATCACACTGTTTTATTTTTGTTATTTTTTCTTGTAGACTTTGCACTATATTTTTTATAGACTATGTTTTCTTCATTGTTTTTGTCTCTCTTTTTTTTTTTGTAAGTTTTGATACAATTAAATTGACAAGTCTTTGAAATAACTTTTTTTTAATTTTTATGAGATAATAATAAAATTTATATATATTATATTTTCTTTACTTCTATTTGGTGGAATTTCAATGAATATATTGTGATAGTTGGTGGTGTTGTTATTTTGCCAAATCTAACATCAAACAAAACCTATTACAGTATTACAGTATCATTTAGTCACAAAATAAAGAAAAAAACCACTCTCCTTCATAGGCAATCTTGTCTTCTTCTCCAACAAATCCTATTTTTCTCACTTCCCACTTATCAGTGCCACTTGTCTTTCATTCTTTCCCAATCCATTATCTATAAATGCATCTTCTACTCTCCAAAGCTTCCATTTTTTTCCATCCAAGAACCCTTTTTTCTTCTTCTTTAGCAACAATGGCTACATCAACTTCTTCAATTTCTCTTTCTTCAAAACCCCATCTTAAGGGTGTTGTCTTTGACATGGACGGAACCCTAACGGTTCCCGTTATTGATTTTCCGGCCATGTACAGGGCTGTTCTTGGTCATGATGAGTACCTTGCTGTTAAATCCAAGAACCCTTCTGGTATTGATATTTTGCACCACATTGAAAGTTGGAGCCCTGATAAGCAACGGAGGGCCTATGAAGTTATTGCTGATTTTGAAAAACAGGGTCTTGATCGCCTCCAAATTATGCCTGGTAAGATTTTCTATCTGGATTTTTTTTTTTAATGTTTGTGGGTAAAAATTGAATCTTTTTTTAGTTTGTTGGTGTTTTGATATTTTGATTTTGGTTGGTGCAGGTGCTGCTGAACTTTGCAGTTTTCTTGATTCTAGGAACATTAGGTAAGACTAATTTGTTATAAGCTGTAGATTTTTGTTACTTAGTCAGCATCTAGTATGGGAGAGTAGAAGCTAGAGAGTTTGGTAGTTCAAGCATTTTAAGGCTTATTTTGAGCATCTCTTTTATTTGTTATGTCTCCTTTACTTTGTATTTTGAACTGTTTTGATATCCGTTGGTTGAGCTGAGGTTCTTTCGGAAATAGTCTCTCGACTTCCTTGAGGTGGGATACACTTCTTTCCTTCCTAGATCCCACCTGTGGGATTACACTAGCTATGTTGTCGTTATTGTTGTTGGGCTTGAATAGATCCGAACAGATATGGAGGATTCATATAGCTGAATCCAAGTGCTCGATTCATTATTTCTTTCGTTTTCATGGGGAGGGGGTAAATGGTATATTCTAGGGGAATAGAAAGAGGAGAGTTGGTTGAGAATTAAGTTGTATCTTAAGGAAGGAAAGGGAGCTCCTACTTATTTTTCATTTATGATGTAATGTTCCTTGTGAGCTACGTGAGCTTTTCTCTTTATTTAGTTCTGCTGTAACCAGTTTGAGCATTTTCCTACATCAAAGTAGTTAGTTTTCCTCCACTGGGTATGTTGTTGTACAATAGTTAGTTTTCCTCTCTCTTTCTCTTTTGCTCGCTTGACTTTGCCATCTATTTTATGTTTCCTATGTCATGGGCTAAGGTCTAATGTGCCTAATCTATCTTGCTCAATCCCTAACTTTGCTTATTCTTGTTCCTTGAAAAGTTTCCATCTTGAGCTACAGTTGAAAGTTAAAGTGCTTCATAAGACTGCTTGAGGTTGCAGGTATGCAGATTAGCCAGTTCTTTTTAAACCAAGAAATCCAGTGTTTCTGAATCCCCACTTCGACTGGATGGATCATTGACCTGCTCGTCTACCCTACTCCACTCAAATATGAGACCCTGTTCACTAGTCAGGATGTACTCCTACTACACACTCCTCATTGTACTACCTTTGCTAGTAAACCAAAGCCCTGATATGCAAATTGGCCAGATTTTTTTCCAATTTTTTTGAGTATTTACTACAACCTGATTCCCCAGGCATTCTTTTGGCCTTTCCAAAAATTGAGGGGTGTTTTTAATATTGTCAATAGTTCAAGGATGAAAATAATAATTCGTGTCAAATTTAGAGATGTTTTTAATATTCTTTTTTCTAAAAAATAATATCACAATAATACTTAGGATCAAACAAATACGATAAATGGTGTGTTTAGCTAAATATTGAGTTATTTATCTCGAAAATTATAGATCAATTTCACATGCGCGAAACTTTATTTCTCAATTTATTGGTCTTTTAGACTTCCTGCTTTGTACTGTCTTATGATGCATTAGTTACTGTTTTCCTCCTTTTTGACTATCATGAGGATGTAGCCAAATTATGTTAAAATTGGTGTTGGAAGAGTTATCAAGCTTAATTATCTTGTGACAAAAAGCTATGCTGATGAGATTTTTAAACTTGCTTATATCTGTCAAAGGCATCTTACATTATTTTATGCCCTTTACTGTTGATAGATTCCCTTAGACCAGACTTTTGATTTGATGAGGGAAATGACATTTTCAAGTTAAGCTCCAGAAGCTGCATTACCACTTCTCTTATACGTTATATAGAAGGAACAGTGTGTGTTTCTGTATTAGCAGTACTGGTTGATTTGATCTATGCTTTACGCCTATTGAAAAGTATTGATATTGAGTCAATGTACTAGAAGAAGGAGTTGTTATTTCATAGTTTAGATGTTTCTGGTTCTTCTTAAGAGAATAATCTAATTGTTTTGTGAATTCTATTTCAGGAGGGGGTTAATCACTCGTAATGTCAAAGATGCTGTTGACTTGTTTCATGAACGCTTTGGAGTAAGTTTTTTCCTTTTTCTATATAAAACAATTGTTTTGACGTGAGTTATATGTTGATACTTAGTTAAGATAAGTAAATGGACCTCCTCTACCCTCCCTCCAAAAAACAGAAAAAGAAAAAGAAAAGAATGCTAGTTCTATATAGGGATGAAACAAGAATCATCACTGCATAGGAGAAGGAAGAGGAAGAATATATCTTCTTTCGTTCGTTTTAGTCTCTTTAGTTTGTGAAGTACAAGCAAATAGGAAAGTAGAATAGATATTCAAGCTTAATATTTTCTTCTTCATTCATTACCAGTCAGAGGATCATGAGCTGCCAAAGGTCATGATGGCCTAGGATATTTGTGCAGACAGTGTGGTGTAGAATCTGTACGTTCTTATAGTTGAATTGAGAGGGGCAGCTCAACTAGAGGATGTATGGTTTTCATCACAATTATTTTGCTCTAAGCTCCAGTGCCATCTAGAGGAAGGAGGTAAAAACAGTTGTTGAGCTTACGAGAAGCATGATAGCATGCTCGATTCATTTCTTTAGAGGATCCACCTTGTGGCTGAACAAAGATTTAAAAGATAATCTAAGACAATTTTGTAACATAATGTGGAACTTCATGTAGCTGAAACATGTAACATGGAGAGGGAGAAAAGGTGGACAATACCCTCTCTCTTCTCAATACATAAATTAAGGGAACTATATGACAGAATGTATAAATGATATCTAAAAGAAAAATAAGAGACATATTTCACAAAAAGAGCATGCAAACCTAGTAAAATAAACAGAAATACGTATGAAGTTGTAGTGAATTCTTTTTCTCATCAAAAGTGAGAGAACAACTCTGAAAGGTTAGCTTGACTTCTTGATCTTGTATCTACTTGGATCTGCTGTAGGTAGCTCACACATATAATCCAAAGCAAATCATTTTGAATAGTCATAAGGATCAGTCACTGTTCACTACACGGCTCTTAAATCCAACTTTTCGCTTACTTTTTGTGGTCTTGCAACCATTAAACAGTCGCTGCATTTCTTTTGAGATAACACCTCTTTTCAGCATTGGTGGCCATCTACTTTCTAAGATCTTGGAATAGTTGGTTGATTTAACGGAGCTTGATTTGGCTGGTCAAGCTCAAGGTCAGACCTTTTTTAGAAAAAAAGAAAAACACTCAACTTCAGTCCCGTGTCTAAGTAGATAATTACTGTGCCATATAAAATCCTGACAAATAATAGGAAGCACTGGGCACCAGTTATCAGTGTGAGCGTGGATGTTCTCAAAGAAGGCTCTACTCATGAGTGATATGTAGAGGAGTTTGCATTCTGGGTAAGTTGTGCAGACACTGGGAATTTCAGAAAGAGAAGACCTCAGGTGCAAAACTGCACTGGTTGAAAGGTAAAAAAGAGGAAATAATACTGAAACAGTTCCGAGCCTGCAATTCATAGTCTTTAGTACTTTAATAAATTTGTCTGCCTGTCTCATGTGTAGCTTTCTTACTCATCCTTTTAATATTCAGAAGTAGGGCCCTCATGGCTTAGTCTAGTGGTATGAATGCAACATGTGATGTGTGGGTTATCTACATGTCTCAAGTTCAAATCTTGCCCCAGATAAAAGCTTGGAGAGGGGTAGAGGGTAGGATCATTATGGACTGAGTTTCGGACTGTGTGCCACTGGCCTTAAGGGATATCTCCGTCATAAAAATATCAGAAGAAAGGAAAAAGAACAAGTCTCCCAATCTTTTTGATTTTCAGTCTGCACGGACAACATATGTGGATCTTGTGTCTCATGATTTGGAACATTAAGGTGGTGTTTGGGAAACAGATTAGGGAGAATTAGTCTTTGGTAGGTTTACAGAGACAGTGCAGGGAGAACTGGTCTCATTCTGAAGTAAACATATCTGAGAGGAGGAAATCCAAAATGTGTAGTTGTGTCTGAGTCCCAGAATGAGTGAACAAACTTCCTTTTTCCATCCTATTGTTTAGTATCTTTCAGACTGAAAGTAGAAAAGGTCATTTGCTTTAATTTCCTGGCCCCTTAGAAATTCGAATTCTAACTTCTAGAAAAAAGAAAAAAAAAAGGAAGCTTGAAATTTGAGTGGATTCTCCAGGTGTTTAAGGAAACTTGATATCTGAGTGGAGTCTCCAGGCGTTCCTTCATCTTTTCAGTAAGGAAAATACTCACTTACAATGCTGATTGTTATCTTATTGTTGGACAAAATAGTCATAGGCTGGACTATTATTTTCAGTATGGTTCAATCGGATGTTAATGTTTCCTCTTTGGTTCTTGGAGGACTGGTCTATTCCCTATAAAGGGCTTCTGCGATACACTATTCCATGATCTTAGAACTATGTTTAATACACGATAAAACTAGACTTTTCCAGTCAGCAGTACAGATTCCTGATATGTGATGATCAAAGAAAATATGACAAAAAACATCTTTGTAATAGCAATCTGGTTTCATGTTTTATTTTTAAAAAAAAACGCAATTAGGTTTTATGGGGAAGACTGCCAAAGATATTGGCTGAATCATTTAGATCATGTCTTTTTGTTTGAGAAGGATATTTTATTCATCTCTAGTGCTTTTAGATAGTTCATTTCAATTGCTCTAAGCCACAAAAAGGAAAAAAGATAAAAGGCTAGTTCTTTTTTGCAATCCTGTCTCTCGCTATGAGTTTGCTGGATATTTTCATCTTTGGTTGGCAAATCTCTCCATGTCTGCTATAATATATATTTCACCTCGGCTCATGCTATACGTCTAGTTCCATGGTCTTTATTACATATACTATATATAAAGATTAAGTTTAGACTCTATTTTTGATACAGGTGAAATTTTCTCCTGCACTGAGCAGGGAATATCGTCCTTACAAACCAGATCCTGCTCCATTGCTGCACATATGTTCAACTTGGGAAGTCCAATCTAATGAAGTAATGATGATAGGGGACAGCCTTAAAGATGATGTAAGTTTCCTATCAAGCTGATTGCTCTTCTTCTCTTTCACATCTGCTCTTTGCAATAGGTGATTCGATGCATCTCTGCAAATGATGCAGCATTTTCCTTCGCGTAGGTTGACTAAGTTTTCATCTAATTCATATTGGTGCTAATTGACTTGACATTACTTCGTGCTTGGCATATGTAGGAATAGAATAATTTGCTACCCTAAATTACAGGTTATTGATAAAAATCAGCATAGTCCCTCCATCGTATTGTAGCAGTTATTAGCATTCAAACTTTGGCTCCCACCTCTAAGTAGTTACTTTGATGCTTTCTCTAGCCTTGTGAAATCTTTTTTGGTTCATGCTCTTCTTGTCATTTAAAAAATATGGTAAAATATATGTGCACTGATTTGTAATGTAAATTTGGGGGATTTTGATATACAGATTGCTTGTGGCAAACGAGCTGGAGCTTTTACTTGCTTGCTCGACGAAACGGGAAGGTATGATGCACCAGAATATAAAAACGTCGAACTCCAACCAGACTATAAGGTGTCTTCTCTTGTTGAGGTTCAGTCACTTTTAGAAAGAGATTTTGAGCTGACATATTGATTTTTGCAAATCTTTGAAACCCCTGCCTGGCTGAGCAGCGAGACATGGTTTACCCTCGTAAGCCTCCACGTAGCATTCCTGCATGGACGTTTCTCCTGGTTTCTGTAGGAATATAGTAATTAGATTGCAGTTCTGCTGAAGTGAGAGGAAATCTTTGGGATGGTGTCCAAGTCATTCATTTTTCAAGCTACAGAACTATAGCCTTTTATCGACTAGCCAGGTTCATTAGGGTGACATAGTCATGAGACCATAAATCTAGTGTTCTTGTCGCCTCCTTGCTCGTGATGGAAGCTGTAGCAAGTTAGGTAGCACAGGTGTTCTACGCGATCATCTCGTCTTCAAATTCCAATGATTTATTTTGTAGTTGCTAAGTTTTCTTAGGAATAATTGTTCTTGTTAATGCAAAGATTTTCTTTACATTTCAGAAATGAGACCAAACTGGTCTGAGAGTGATCTTGGTGAATGAATTGCATAGTTCATATGTACATTGGTGATTGAACTTTAACTAGTGTTGTTAATGCCCCTCTTTTTCTCAATGAAAAAGTCATGATAAATACCCACCTTTATTTGTCACTATTTCAATTATCGAGATCAAAATTATATGAGTTTTGACTAACATTTTAAGATGTATTTTTTCATCATATTAATATGAGAAGACTTGTGACTTATACTCCCTCCCTTTCATTTTTTGTAACATTCTTTGACTTGACATGATATTTAAGAAAAAAAGGAAACTTTTAAAACTTGTGGTCTAGAATCATTCTTAGATTTTTGTGTGGCTAAGAATCATTTCATTAAGGGTAAACGGGGAATTTTAAAGGTAAATTGTTTCCAATTAAAGTAAAACGACATTCTTTTTAGGACGAACCAAAAGGGAAAGGGTGTCACATAAAATGGATAGAGGGAGTAGTATTTTTCGTATAGATAAAATTTTGATTTCAAATATTAAATTTAGCTATTTCAATTTAGCTTTGAAGTTTAATCAAGCTGAACTTGAAAAGTGAAACAGTAACAAGTAAAAGTGAACAAAGAAAATAGTAAGGAAAGCATGACATGGCATTTCGAAGTAAAGGAACATCAAACACAACTACATAATACGAAAATTAAAGTATAAGAAGCTATAAATAGTAAAAAAAATCGAGTAGCATGATATTAATATTGCTCGTAAGAAAGGAAATAAAAATATGATGCTTCAAGCTACCATCAAATCTATCTTACGAGGAAATCATACGTGCTCATCTCTTCGATAACATTATTAGAACCACATAATTGTATATAATTTGTCAAATTTTTCAAGACTCATTAGTCATTTCAAGTATGGGAATCAAAATTACATATTTTGATCAACAGAATGCTAAATGTGTGTAATTAAATATCATAAGGATTAAAATAGAATGTTGTCAATACTTGAGGGACTAAATGTGCAAAACCGTTAAATTCAACCGCCAAAGCAGCAGAATTCTGTTTATATATTAGCGCGCTTTAATCAGTTTTCCTCTTCAAGAATTCAGTTGAAAGAAAAATTTTAGTTGCTCCGCCGTCTGCCACCGTCACACCACCGCATTGCCACCGTAGCTGTCTTCGCCGGCAGCATCATGAATGGTTGTACAGTCTCTCTGAAGAGAAAATATCTTTCAACAATCTCTTCTCCTTCTCAACCTTCACCTAAAAGGGTCGCTCTCAATTCACCACCACCCTCCACCGCTGTCACTGCCACCACTGCCACCGCCATTGCCGCCGTGGAGGGTGGTCCGGCATGCATTTCTCTGGTTACTTCACCATCCCCTGCTTTTTCACCCTCCTCCAAAAGGGTCACTCACAATTCACCTCCACCCTCAGCCGCCATTGCCGCTGGCGAGGATGGTTCGGCTTCCACTGTACCGGTAACTTCACCATCCCCTGCTTTTTCACCATTCTCCAAAAGGGTGTCTGAAAAATCACCTTTTGCCACCGTCGCCGCCGCCACCAATGCTGATGCCGCCGCGGCACCACCACTCCCATTTTCAAGATTCACAAAAATGCAGCAGCCCAATAACAACAAAACTCTTCGGCGAACACTGTCGGAACCACCCATTTTCAATTCTTTTACTGATTTTTGCCTTTACATGAATTCCCAGTCACCGGAAAACCGCAAGAACAGTTCAAACTCTGTAAAATCAACTCTTCGCAGATCAATTTCAGATCCTACTTCTGCAGATATTATTCTTAATCCGGCACCGGCACCGTCACCGGCATCGGCATCTGCAACTCCGGCATTGACATCAGAAACAGGGCATGAGGAAACTACAAAAAGCAAGGTGAAATGAATAGTCTTTTTCTTTAATATTTTTTTTACACTAATTTTTGCATATTTTAAATATGAAATACTTTTTCTTGGTATATTTTTGCTATGTTATTTTAAAATCATAAATAGTTAAATTTATTTTAAAATTACCTTTTTATTCAAAATGTTTTTTATAATCAGAAAAATAATTAAAAAATATTAAAATCACAATTTTTTTTAAAAAAAATAATTTAAAATTTTGTGTCAAATTATCACATAAATTGGTACGGAGATTAGAGGGAGTAATGTTATTACAATCTTATGTTAGGAAATTGAAGTTTATGTCTAAAAATTCTTTATTCTGAAATTAAGTTACTATTTTCTTAATTAGAATAAATTATTAGTTACATAATGATAATTGCAATTTTACTTATAATTGTATCACTTAAATCTTACTTTTTTGTTTTTTGATCAATTATAGAAATCATCTTAAGAGTGGAAGCAGCTGAGTTGGCATGCATGGAGATTTGAAGAATTGTTCATATTCATATAAAAAATAATATTTCATTAGTTTTAGTGAAATATATAGCTAGTATTTTTTTTCCTTTTATTTTTCTCTTCTAATTTGTTGATATCATCTTATAACATTCGTAATTTTCTTTTAAATGTTGAGAGTTTTTTTTTTTGTGAAAAAGCTTATGAAACATATTAATTAGGAATATTTTGATCATGGTATATAGGAGAGTTAAATAAACGAATTAAATTGAATTTGAATGAATTAAAATAATGTGAGATTTAGGGAGTTACAAAATTATAATAGAAGATACAAACAATTAATTAATGTTGCATGGATTGCATGCAGTGTTGTTGTTGTAGTGAATTTTAATACTTGCTCTATTTTATATTGTTTGATTCATACTATTGTAACATAATTTTTAAAATTTATTTTTCTTTAAATTATCGTTGTAAGAGAAAGTAACTCTAAATTGTTTTCGATAAATATCAAGTTAATATATAGTGGGATGATCGAAACTTTTTTTAAGTTTTAAATTTGTTCCTTTCAATTATATATACACGTACAATATTTTTATTAATAAAATATTCATTGATAGTTCCTTAGTGATTATATTGAATTTAAAATATATAATCGAGAGAAATACGTGTTTATAGTGCAAGAATGATAATTAGATTAGTGAAATTAATTAATATTTCATAATCAGAATATAGAACATACCGCATATATTAAGTCAAGGGTCACATCTTAAGTCAAGGGTCTAAGTCGTCTTCTTTGATTAAGCATTACTAGTACTAATTTTTTGTATTTATTAACCCTCCGCCCCCCGCCCCTTTTACAATGCATGATTTGAATTTATACGCTACTTGAATGCAGGTTTCAAACATCAGATGGAAAATTAAGATCGAAAAAGTGTTTCTTCGTTGACTTCCTGAGAAAATGTTATTCTTTTTTTTAAAAAAAAATTTATGTAACATCATTTAACTTGGGCACAAAATTAAAAAAATGAGGATGTGTTTGAAAAAAATTGTGAGCTAAAATAATTTTTTAAAATTTGTGTGATTATACATTTTTAATTATTGTAAAAAGAAATTTTAAAGTTAAATATTTTTAAATGTAAATTTGCGATATTTTTATTTAAACGAATTAAAAAAAGTCACATAAATTGACTCAAAGGAAGCATAGTTCAACAAAATTTAATAATTTTAGCTTTCTTAATTTGAAATTTTATATCACATCTATATATTAAGAATTTAAAATTCAGTAACCAAAAAAAAAAATTCAAAATTCATAAACTTCAAAATCTTTTATCTCCTTCGGACAAGATTATTACAGTGTCATAAGACATATCATTGATAAGGAAATTAGTTTCACTACAACAACAACAAATGCATACCCAGTAAAATCTCACAAGTGGGGTTTAGGGAGGGTAGAATGTACGCAGACCTTACCACTACCATAAAGGTAGAGAGGCTGTTTCCTGAGAACCCTCATCTCAAAACCCGTAAGCAGAAATAACTAGATATGACAAAAAGGAAGGGAAGGGGACAAAAAAAACAACTAATAAGATAAAACTAACACATGATACACATATAATACGAATGCATGATATAAGGAAAGAAACAAACACCTAAACGTACCATCAGCCTGCTACTTTAATTCGCGACCTCCACTTCTTTCTATCTAAGGTCATGTCCTCAGTGAGATCAAGTTCGGTCATATCCTGTCTGATCACCTCCCCCCAGTGCTTCTTCGGACTACCTCTACCCCTCCTATTATCTCCCAGAACCAACCTCTCGCACCTCCAAACAGGAGCATCGGTACCCCTTCTCCGTACATGTCCAAACCATCGCAGTCTCGCTTCCCTCATCTTTTCAGCCACTGGGGCCACCTCTAGCTTCTCCCGAATGGTCTTATTCCTAACCTTGTCACTCCTTGTGTGACCACACATCCATTTCAGCATCCTCATCTCTGCGACATGCATCTTTTGAACATGTGTCTTTTTTATTGGCCAACACTCCACTAGGAAATTAGTTTCACTATTTTACAGAAAATAATGATCTCAAGATTAGGAAAACTCTTGACTTTTTCATAATTATTAAGAGAATTATATGTTTGCTTGGCCATAAAAATAGTTTAGCATTTTTAAATGCTTAAGTTCAATATTTACAAAATGCTAATTTAGAGGTTAATAAGTATTTTTCAGTGAAATGGTATAAGTTTTAATCGCAAATCTTTTATGTTCAATTGTTCAAATATAACATTAACTTTCAAATCCATTTTTTAACTTTAACTTTAATTTTTTTTTCTTCAACCAAATATTGTCTAAAATTTCTACTTGTAATTCTTTTTTTGGCACATGTATTAATAAATCACCCTTTAAATTACATTTATTTAGGAAAAAATTACCTATTGACATTTCTTTATTTATCATATTTTTTTCATTTATTCTTAAAAATTTAAAAAATTCCTTCTTTTTATTTGAATACATTAATTCAGATCTTCAGACACATTAATTATAATTCTTAAATTATCTTTACGTTCAAAGTATCATGCTTTAAATGTTACCTATCGATATTTAAAAGCTCTAATTTTTGCATCTAAAACCGAGCTAATGTATCTGAATTATTAAATTATGTATTCGGATTGACATATATTTAACTTATCTGCGTAAAGAAAATTTAAGCAATTTTTTTAAATAAAAAAAATAAAAAGATTTGAAGGGGAAAGGCGCGTGTCGGACAAACACCCAATGGGGCACGTGATCATGGGTCCCTTCAAATCTCCATAGAAAAGAACAGCCAAAGCTGCTGTCCAAGGTATCAGCTGGAACCCTCTTCATATTTCTTTACATAAAAAAATATAATCCTTCTTCCACACTAATTAGGAGAATTATTTTTTTAATTTTCTCTATTAAACAAAAAATATGTTTCTTAATCTCTATTATCATCTTGATTTCTCTCTTCTTCTTAATCCCTTTCTAGAAGATTCAGAAAAACACCCTAAATCAAGAACCAAAAGCTGGTTCTTTTATCCTCTTCTTTGAAAAGAAAACACCCTTTTGCTTAAAATCATGATGTGTTTAGTAGTTTCTAATGGAAACCCATTGTTACCAAATTTCCAAAATTTCAGAAAAATCCAATCTTTTTCATGTAGTCACCAGCAAAATCATCCTTCCAGCAACAAGACTTGTTCAGTAGTTTCTAGTGGAAACCCATTGTTACCCAATGTCCAGAAATTCAGAAAGATTCAATCTTTATCATGTAGTCAGCAGCAAAATCCTTCCACCAAGAACACCATTAGCAAACCAAGTCATCTGATAAAGATACTAGAACCCCCACAAGTAGCAGAGAGAGTTTATCCTCCTAATAAGGTTAAGAAAAAAGTGTTCTTTGAGGAGAAGAATGGGTTTTTATCTAAGATGGGCAGTAAATATATGGCAATTTTGTGTGGGGTTGGGTATTGGGTACAGGGGTTTAGGTGTTTTCCTTGGTTGGCTCTTAACTTTCATATGGCTCATGGAATGAATATGCATCCATCAACATTGCAACTTGTGCAGAATTTTGGGACTTTACCTATGGTTGCTAAGCCTATTTTTGGAATTCTGTCTGATGCTGTTTATATTGGTGGTGCTCATAGAATACCTTATATTTCCCTTGGAGGTATTGGTTTATTTGATGTGCCAGATCTTTGGAGTTTGTTGCTATAATTGTTGCTTTTTTCTTATTCTAAATTCTCAAGATTTAGCAGTTTACCATGTTTTTGTGTGTGGTGTTGGTGTTCTTATCTTGATCCCTTTTCCACTTTTGTTTTGATTCTGTGATATGTTCACTACAAAAGCAAAGAGGTTCCTTGGCTGTAAAGGTTGTTGGAATAAAGTTAGCAGTTTTCTCTAATTATAGGGGAAGTTGCTATAAAAAAGGTACTGATTTTTAGTGCAAAGCAAGTGATACCCTTTCACATTCACTGCTTGGAAGTTGAAGGTCGCGTGATTAAAGAGCGCGTGGAGCAGTGTATATATAGTGTAATTTTTCGATAAAGGGTTACCTAGCTCTGCTCCTGGAGGGGAGGACCGGTTACAATGGATGTCATTTAGTGTAGAAAGTCATAATTTTAAGTACTAGAACTTGTGAGACAAGTTCTAATATTAGTTTTGAAGTGTACCTGTTTAATTCCTTTGACTCTAAATGCTACCAGGATTTATGAACACGTGTTATCTATCGGTAGGTTTGAGAGTTTACCTTTGCGAACCAATAAACTTAAAGTTTTCGGTAGCTGGATGAAAAGGATCCAATATACATTAAAGCTTTCTTCTTTGGAAAATTCTCCTTATCGATCTCATTCTCTCATTCTTTGCTTATTAGTTGTGTTTTCCTTTTCTTATTTTTTCTTTTTCTATGATGAAGTTGAGGTGATCGAGGAAATTGTGGTCTTAACTCTGTATTTCTGTATATAAATGTATACAGTAACGTGAAAAGTAGAATCTCTTTGTATAAATATTGTACAAGCGCCTAATAATGTGCTCTTACAGTTATCCTCGAGGTTTTGGCATGGGGTCAATTGGCATTAACCTCAGCTGCGAGTGAAGCTCTTCTTGCTCTTATGGCATGTGTTCTTCTCAGCAACATTGGAGCATCCATCACAGAAGTGGCAAAAGATGCTCTTGTGGCTGAATATGGTCAAAGAAACAGAATGCCGGGTCTACAGTCTTATGCATTTATGGCTTCAGCTGCTGGTGGAATTTTAGGTAACTTGATCGGGGGATATTTCCTGCTCAAAACACAGCAACCTAAGTTAATGTTTCTAGCCTTTTCTGCTTTGCTTGCTGTGCAATTAGTAGTGACTTCAGCTACCAGAGAAGAGTCCCTTGGTTTAGCTCAATCATCAAATAATTCCGCTAATAGGCAACCAATCATGGAAATATTTAGAAAACAGTATTCGGATCTGATGGTATCGGTCACAGATGAAAGTATTGTTCGTCCTCTTATATGGATTGTTATGTCAATTTTAGCAGTCCCGGTCCTTTCCGGATCTATCTTTTGTTATCAGACACAATGCCTAAATCTTGATCCATCAGTAATAGGGATGTCAAAGGTGATAGGCCAATTGCTGCTTCTTTCTTTGACAGTTTTTTATGACCGGCTTGGCAAAAGGATTCCAACGAGGAAACTGATTGGTATTGTGCAGATAACATATGCTGCTTCTCTTCTTCTTGACCTTGTACTTGTCACGCAGCTTAATCTCAAATTGGGAATTTCGAACGAATGGTTTGCTCTTTGCTTCTCGGGTCTAGCGGAAACGATTGCAGTATTTAAGCTCTTACCGTTCCATGTGCTGTTTGCAAGTCTGGCTCCATCAGGGTTTGAAGGATCTCTCATGTCCTTCTTGGCATCAGCGCTGTGTTTTTCATCAGTGCTCAGTGGCGTTTTAGGTGTTTCCTTGGCTACTTTCCTTGGTATAACACCTAGTAACTACTCGAGTCTACATATTGGGATTCTTATCCAGTTTGTTGCAGCGTTGCTTCCTCTGGGATGGCTCAGTTATGTCCCTATGGCTCAACCTGCAGCTGGAAAGGGAAAGAAGAGAGGTCAAAGTAAAAGGACGAGAAAATATAGAAGGGTAGGGAGAGTAGTTGTTGATTCGTTCTATTCTTATAGACGCAAAAGAGAATCTGATTTAGATGAGAATCCAGTGCTGGCTAAATGATCAGAGTTTGCTGCTTCAAAGAAATATGTTCATGTCCGAGTTCCAACCAATGAGGAAATGATGAAGAGAACGGACGACTCATAACCAGTCCCTGGTGCTTAGTAGAACTCATCAATTGATTCTTCGCAAGTTACAATGATGCAGTTTGCTTCTCGGATTTATGTCTGGGACTTTGAAGAGATGTTACACGAGCTGATTGAAGTAGGACGATGTAGCCTATTCACGTCATATTACCTGTTGAGTTGTGGAGAGGCAAGAGAAGACGATCTTTTCAAGATCTCTACAGGTAGTTCTCACTGATCTGAGGCTGGTTTCGAGTAAAGATTCCCGCGCTCTTTTGCCATTTGTAGATGATGACTGCCTTTGAGTTTGTGGGAGGTTTGAGAACAATGACAATCAAGAGCAACTATTTCTGCAATGGAGAGCTATCTTTTTAGTTCCATAGAGCTTGTCCTAAGGAAAAGAAGCAAACAAAAGGGAGCCATGATTTTGAGCTCAAAAGGGGGTATTAACATTTGGTGATTTCTTTTCATCTAATTGTTGGTGCTGGTAGCAGAGTTACTCGATACGTTTGCCAGTGAAAGATACTATGACGTTGCCTGAAATAGTTGAGGTGTGCGTAAGCTGAATTTGACGCAATCATACAATAAAAGAAATGGAGAGGAAAAGATGCTTCCGCTGTGTACACATTTTAAAATTATTGCTTTTGTGCTAATCTTTAATGCATTAAACCAAATATTCCAAATAAAAAATAAATAATCATGTGTTACATTTGAAAGTACTCTCAAGAAGTTGTAGGGATGAAGATATTCATTATTTCAATTTTATTTAGAATGTCATAAACTTAACTCAGCATTACTAGGTAACTAAAACTGTATGTATATTTCAGTATACAATTTGATTCGCACGAAGCGTTTGTATAAATTATACGAATTATATAAAATTTAAATCGTCATTATAATTAAATCATTTGCCAAAATCATAATCAAATCAAATTATAATTATGTTAGTTAATTAATTAATATATATTTATTTATTCACGTAATTTTTAAGAATATCAAAACAGCCTCTTTTGTTATTAGGTACACGTGTCAAGAAATATTGATCCATAGACAAAAAAAAGCCCACAGTTCAGCCCAATAAAGTTAGGATTAGTTTCCTTTTTCTCACTTCCCCATGTATTGGAACACCTGAATTTTGTCGTCTCTATTTTGTCGACGATCTTTCTGAAATTCCTAAAATTGCTCCTCTCATTCCTCGGATTCTCAGTAAGTTGCGATACCCATCTTCTAATTTTCTTTCGTTTGGAAATTCCTGTTGCTATGATTCGTTTTTTAATGAATTTTAGAACTGTTTCTTGATTTTTCGATCTTGTCAATGTAAATGAAACTGTTAAAGAAAAGAAAGCTGAAATTTTAATGGGTCTTTTTACTTTTATCTTGTCGGAATTCTCATTTTACGTTTTAGTAAAACTGTGAGTTACCTGTTGCGGGTGATAGGTGGCATGTGTGAGTAGAATTAGTCCAGGTGTGCAAAAGCTAGACGGAGACTGATTATCAAAAAAGAAAAAAGGAAAAACTTTGAATGAGTTTGGTGATTATTTTTAATTTAAAAAAATTATCTTTGTCGACTTTAGTCTTTTGGAAACCGAGATCACTTGTGGGATTTCACTGGTTATGTTGTTGTTATCTTTTAGTCCAGTGGCTTTTTGTTTGTCTGGTAGGGATTTGCAGGGGAGTAGGTAGTTTCTTTGGAGTGTCGAGAGTGCATTTTCCTTGTTATTGCTATCAACTTTTAGTTGCATAAGGAAAAACAATAAGTTCAAGGCTGATAACACCAATGGGCAATCCAAGGAGGAGGTGAAGAAAGGCGTAGAATTTTACAATCACAGAGCAAAACAAAAAATGATTTTTTTTTTTGTGCTTAGAGTGATGGAGGCTTCGAACGAGGGTTTCTCGGAAATAGTCTCTCTATCTTTATGAGGTAGTGGTAAGATTTGCGTACATTTCACCCTCCCAAAAGTCCACTTGTGGGATTACATTGGGTATGTTGTTGATGTTTAGAGTAATGGAGGAGAGCAAAAACACTAGTTCATTGCAGGAAAATGAAAATTCGACTTGTTTTCCTCTGGTCTTGAGGTGGGGAGTGGTGGGAACTTTTCCTTTATGTATCATCTAGTTTTTCGTGAACTAGGCAGATGCTTATAAATTTTCATGTGATGTTAGAATGGCATCCCAAGGATCATTGGAGACGCTATCAGAGGAATTTCCGACTAGGATCAATTATCGTCCAACTGGCAAGCCCCAGATTGTAATTGAACAGTACATGCCTGAACTAGAAGCTTATATGCCAAGAGATGCTGAACCAGTTGATTTAAATGTGATGCGAGAAATCAATGATCGATTGACAACTATGCTCGAAGATGTGAGATTGATGAAGAAACGACTCACCCGTATCATGATTTTGCAGTTGCTATGCCTCTTTGTTGCATTTTCAGGTCTTTTTGTGAAGTTGATCCGGAAGTAAGTAGAGTGTTACCCAGAGCCATTTGACCTTCTAAGAATGCTGCTCAGAAGTTTTTCTAGGAAAACAGAGTGTTAATAGTTCTTTGAACTTTTGTGAGCCGAGTCGTACTCTCTGCAGCTTGTCTGCCTCATCCTCATGTGCTGTTGTAAATAAATTCTTGTAATCAAGTTTTTGGTTTTTGTTCATTGAAAAGAAATTTCTTCATATCTAGTTTATTCTGCGTATGGGTTTTTCAGACGAGGGCTACTAGGAAATAGCCTCTCTACCTCTGTGAGGTAGTGGTAAAATCTGCGAACGTTTCAACCCCCCCTCCCCCCCGCGACCCCACTCGTGGGATTCTACTGGCTATGTTGTTGTTGTTTGTTCATTGAAAAGAAAAACAGTGTGAATGATTGAATCAAGTATATGCCCAAAGTTAAATTAGTTGAAGTAATTAGTATGTGTTTTCGTTCAACTTCTTGCCTACTTCATGTTCAGGACCTTGTTTCTACATGCTATTGTGCATGCAATGGTGCTTATGCTGAAATGTTTTCATAATCTGAATTTGACAACATATTCAGTGTAATCCTACAAGTGGGGTCTAAATTTGGACCGTAAAGGAAAATTTTAATAGTAATAGTTTGATGGTATCTCAAATCATTCTAAAGACTTGTTGAGTATAAGAAGTACAATGAATATGGGGCCTCAATAGGCTACTTTTCCATCATATTCAGCTCATGAGTGTTGCTTCCCTAAGTTTTAACAGGTTCTAAAAGTTAAAACTTCTATAAACTCTCAAGATAGACCTTGTTTGAATTAAGAAAATCAACAGCATTTCTTGTTGGAAAGACTACTTGATAGAGCTTAAAACTGTCTGTCTACTTCTGCAAACCAAAGCTCTTTTGTACCCCAGGGTCTAGAACCTCTTGTAGGAGTAACAATGAAGACTAAGTTGGTCTCTTAGGTCTTCAGCTGCGGCAAGGTGGACGTTTTTCTCTTTAATTTCCTGCAAGAAGACAAGTTTGCACTTCTTTAAGCTTCGCGCAACCTATACAACATGTTGCTGTATCACCAGCGGCTTGAACTCAACTGCTATTTTCCACCAGCATCTGCTTCTCCTTGCTGCAGCTTTCACTGTTCTGGTCCTCCTAAGACCAGACTAGGCTGCATCGCTGTGCCTTCATGCTTTCTCACCAATATCCTGAATAAAAGGTTGTCTTAAGGTGGTGCTGTTCAGCACTATTTCAAGTTACTTCTATCAACTCTTCATAATAGTAGGCATAACTACACAGCCCGTTGGAGGGAGAGATGCATCAAAAAAGGCTCTTAATGGGTCATGTCAGCTGCACACAATAATCAACACATCAGTTCATCTTGACAAATTTTACATCAGACTGCTTATCTGTTTCTCCATCACAGGTAAAAGGCATCCTGTATTCAAATTTGATTTCGAACTCTTGTCATTTCATCATTCAAAAACCTTCACAGCATCATCCAATCCATTATCATCTCGCTTCATTGCTAAGATGAGTTGATCTAGCATCTCATATATCACCCCAGAACAAGGATGAGACTTGTCAGAAACATAAAAGCTATGAGTTTCAGTATTAACACTAATCCAACTACAACCAGGGAACTTCTTCAGCCCTTTGTCTTTCATCATTGTTCTCACTTGAGCAACAACATCCCATTTCTGTGAAGAAGCATACAAATTTGAAAGAGACACATAATTGGAGGGGTTCTCAGGTTCCATCTGAATAAGAAACCTATATGCTAAATCGTGTACCTCACTATTTCCATGGATCGCAGAGGAATTCACGAGTGCACCCCAAATACTAGGACCTGGTTGCATAGGCATAGTCTTGATGAAATCCAATGCTCTATCAAATTGCCCTGCTTTACCTAACATATCCACAATGCATGCACACATCACTAAAGTTGGTTCTAAATCATAATCATTTACAGCAAGATTATATATCTGGATGCCCTCGTCTACCAATCCTGATCTAGCACAAGCAGACAATACCCCAATAACCGTAATCCTATCTGGTTTCATCCCATGCTGAAGCATTTTCTCATACAAACCAATAGCACCCTGACCATTCCCATGCAAGGAGTAAGCAGAAATCATCGAACTCCATGATATGGCATCCTTAGTAACACAATCATGTTCAAAGACTCGTCGTGCACAACTCAAGGATCCTGACTTAGAATACATATCGATTAAAGCATTACATAGAGACACTTCATGATTCAACCCTCTCCTAGTTGAAAATGCATGAATCTGCTTTCCACCTTTCAAATGATCAAACGAGCAACAAGCAGGTAGGATACTAATAAGTGAAACCTTATTGGGTTCTATACCTTCCACTTGCATGGCTTTAAAGAGTAGCAAAGCTTCATCAAAATCTCCATTCAGCACATAACCATTGATCATAGCTGTCCAAGCAAAGACATTTCTGTGCTTCAACCTATCAAAAACCCGCCTCCCTAATTCAACCCTGAAACTTTTTGAATACATATCAATCAAACAACATTCTAAATGAACATCAGAAGAAACAACATAATCTGACTCCAATCCAGTTTTCACAACATAGCAATGCAGCTCTTTCCCATAGTGCCAGTTCTTCTTCGCCTCTCCACACAAAGAAAGAAGTGTCGAAACTGTAAACGCATCAAACTTCCAACCTTCAAGTTGCATATCCTTCACAAAATCCCACAATTTGTCATCTAAAATCTTCTCTTTTACACTCATATACCCTGAAATTACAGCATTAAAAGACGAAATATTCCTATGCGGCATTTCATCAAACACCTTGAGAGAATCTTGAAAAACCCCACGTTTGCTATACATAGCAATAAAAGAATTAGCAACAACAGTATCCAAAACAACCCCATTTCTCACACACCTCCCATGAACAACTTTCCCAGAAACAACATCCCCTAATTCACCCAAAATTTTCACTATACCCGAAAAAGTAAACTCATCAGGGGTGACCTCACTTTTACACATTTGATTAAAAAGCTTAAGACTTTCCCCAAATAACCTATTTTTCGCATACCCATTAATCAATATGTTCCAAAGATATTCACTTTTATGCTCAAAAGTGTCAAAAACAAGCTGAGAGCCAAGTGGGTTTTGGCAAGCAAAGTATGCAGATACGAGTTTGGTTGCTATAAGAGAATTTTGATCAAGTCCAAGCTGGAGGATTTTGGCGTGTACTTTTTGGGCATCTTTTAGAGATTGAGATTCAATGGAAAGCTGAAGCAAATCAGTGAAATTAGCTGTTGAAGAAGTGTAGAGATGTTGAGTTCTGGTTGAAAATGTCAAGATTCTGATTCCTGAGAGGATTATCATCAATAATGAGATTTAAAAATGGTCGAAATACAGAAAATTGTAAGAGATTTTCAAGTTTGATTGAAGTTGCTTTTTACTGTTTTTTGTAGTTGGAATTTGGCTTAGAGAAGGAGCGGGAAGACGATGATCTATGATAAATACTCCCTCCGTCTGTCCACTTTTTACCAGTTACTATTTCACTTCTCCAAGAACTTTGACCCATATATTTGTTCAGTCATATTAATTATGAGAAATATTACAGCTTATAATATTTTTTACATAAGTTTTAATTATTTAAATTTTAAATTTTAAATATTAAATTTAAATTTAAAGTTCAATCAAATTGATCTCAAAAAATAAAATAGGAACAAATAAAAATGAAGGAAGAAAGTAGGTAACAAGCTGTGGAGCCTTTGATTTTCGAAAAAAAGGTCAAAAATATCCTTTTGAATGGGGTGCAAAATATTTTTATGCAATTTAATATTTTTATTCAATTTTACATATTTTTTCGTACAACGAAACATTTTATTCAATTTTATGTATTTTAAAAATGTTAAGTGACACTACATATGTTATTTGTCCTCTCAAAAAGTTTTTTTAAGAAAGTTAAGTGACATTACATGTGTTGAATTCCCAAGTAATGTTCCTTCGAATACATCCGATAAAATCAGAATAATATGAAAAAGTTAGCATAGCTCCTGCGCAAAGATGATATGCACAAATTAAGAATAGGTTCATAGGAAAACTTTTTTTTTTTTTTGGAAAAAAGGGTATAAAATTCCAAGCAACCTAATTATTTTTGGCAATTATGGTACAATTTCCTCAACATGACCATGACATTAATCACCAGTACTGGGCTATTTTTGCAGCTCAGATAGCACAAAGTACATATTCTAATATAAATTACACTAAAGTACTAATCAAGAGACTTACAATTTATTGAACCTTCATATGTAATCCAGGACAAATTGCAATATCTCTCTTGTTGGTTGGACAATGAACCTTCTTTGGTTAATATCCAACTAGTAACAACTAGTAAACAAAAAATACAGTGCACGAAGTATTCTGCATTCATGCAACGTTCAGAGAAGAGTACTGAGTCACACTCCATAGGATCAGAGTTGTAATGTAGTCCATCCACCTTAATGCTAGCGTTAGTAGCTGATTCCACGAATCGAATACCCCCATAGGATCAGAGTTGTAATGTAGTCCATCCACCTTAATGCTAGCGTTGGTAGCTGATTCCACGAATCGAATACATAACTTATTGGTCACACAAACACCGACAAAATTAGGATTGAAAGAGGGAAATTACTTCTTGAGGATTTAGTAAAAAGTTGGAATAGTAGCCATAGGTTGTAGGCAAGGAGTGTTGTTGGTTTTGTTATAAGTTGTAGTGTTGATAAAATGGCCATAAAACTCATCCAAGTTCCATAAGTCATCCCACATAACATCTTCATTTGATGAAGAGGGTTCAAGTGGTGAAATAGAAGTTGAGTTATTATTGAGCATTGAGTAGAATAAGCCAACTTGCTCTTGTTGATCAATTGTGTTGTTTGGGTACAAAATGCTCATTTCTTGCTTTGATTGATGAGGCATAGTTGGTAATGGCATCACCCTTTTTACCTCAATTTGATTGTTGATCTGTTGTCGTTGTTGTTGTTGGAACTGTTGCCTTTTCCAAAGACGTGCTCGTGATTTCTCAGAGTTATCACACGAGTTCTTCGTCTTCTTCTTGAAATGTGTCCTCCAATAGTTTTTGATCTCATTGTCTGTTCTTCCAGGCAAGCTTCGAGCAATAGTTGACCATCTATGTAAATTTAGAAAAGAAATTGTCAAATATTAAGTTTAATTAAGAAGATAATAAAAATTATTTTCATGATTAAAGTAAAGTTGCAAATTACCTATTGCCCCATCTAGCATGAAGCTCAATAATGATCCTTTCTTCATTTGGGGTTATTTGCCCCCTCTTCAAGTCTGGCCTCAAGTAATTTACCCATCTCAACCTACAACTTTTTCCATTTCTTCTCAACCCTACAAGAACCAAATAAATATAAATTTTTGACGAATGTTCTCAACAAATTTATTTTTAAAAGTATCTATTAAAAATTCATATTTTTTTTAACCTTAACCCTGAACCTGAACCTGAACCTGAACCTAAAGGTAGTTAATAACATTAAGGTGTTCTGTATGAAAGATCAAACATACTCATGATTTGAAAGGGCTGAGAGAAACGACTTTCTTTTGAAATATATTTTTCCTCGTACCAGACACAAACTAAACGACTGATGTTTTGCAAATATATATATATATATTATTTATAATTATTACCTGTAAGCCTAGCAACAGAATTCCACCTGCCTTCACCATGCAACTTGACATATTCAATAAGTAATCTGTCTTCATCAGCAGTCCATGGCCCTTTTCTCCATCCAATTTCTTCAATAAATCCCCAATTATTCCCAATTTGTTCACTAATTATTTCACAAACCATAATATATAATTTTTTTGTTTATGGTTTTAAAAGAGGAGTAATATATATTTAGGTATTATAAGCTATGTTGCTTTGTGCTAAAAATATTTTGTGACATAATCTGCAAGTGTTAGTTGGGTATTTATATTTGTAAGCCAAAGCTAGGACACTTTCTTTATTAGTCAATTTTTATGTCCTTTTCAAATCAACAATATCATTTTTTTTAATTACAAGCTAGATATGATAATTCATGCCACTTGACTTGTTAAAATACCATACTATCCTTATCTACATCTTTTTATGTTATTCCCGTGGTCTTATTTTATGTTGTACCCCTTTTTTTAGCCTGTTTAAAAAGAAGTAGATGAAGATTCTCAGTGAAATGATTCTCAGTCACACAAATATTTAAGAATTATTTTTGACCATAAATTTTTAAAGTCTTTTTTTTAATTAAATATTATGACGAGTCAAAATATGCCACATAAAATGAGATAACGAAATGTTTTTAGCAAGTCAACTAAAAGAAATTCTACTTGTCTAATCGAATAGAATGTGTATATTGATTATAGAATGATTATACTAGCTATAATTTGTAATAGTTGATTGTAATTAATAGTTGATAGAATTATGATG
>JAPFFP010000113.1:21898006-21914529 GCA_026153255.1 Solanum medicagineum
TCATAAATTTCTCATTTGTCATTCAATCATGGAACCTTAATTATTTCTTTTTTGAAGGATCGACGAATCGATTGATATTTCTAATTTATTATTATCGACTACCGTCCCTGGTGCTTGACAGGTGGATCTTGCAATCAAGCTCCCTTCAGTCGTTGCACTCAAAGGCCAATTTCTATCCAATTATCATAAAAATCTATATATATTATATATAATTTTAGTTCATATTTTGATAAAATATTATTTTCACAACTTGAATTCATCCAGTTTTGCATGATTTTAATGAAGTAGGGTTCTTCATTATAATAATATTATTAAATAATGAAATATTTATTGAGTCATACTCCATTAATTAAAATGACCCTTTACTTGACCCCACAATAGAACATTCTAATACTAGTTGCTGATTTCCAAAACCGCAGTAAAGCACTTTCAACAGTCTAATTTCTTGGCTGGAATCACAACTTTTGTAATCATTCAATATTAAAGTTAATTAACTTAATTAATTTAAATTTATATTAAATAATTTATTACTATCCGATAAAGTATTTGCTATCAAAGAGTTCATTATTCTCGTTATTCTTAAATCTAAGTCCTTTTTAGGATCAAGAAAGGAGAAATCTCAATCATCTGTCATCACAGTATTCTATCTAAAGGTCTTCGAGCCTTGACATTTTCAAAAACCACTAAATAAATGGGTATCTAGCCTCTAGAACTCGAGTTTGGAGTTATTTATCACGTGTAGACGAGATCATCAACTTGATTAATGTAATTTATGTTATATTCTCTCTAATTAAAAGAGGAATTGCAACTATTTCACTACACCACTAGCCCCAAACATCTTCGAACTTTGGCATTGTGAATCTCGTTATAAAAATTTGACTTTTCTAATTACAATAAATTGATTTTATTTAATTACCAATCAATAATTATTTATGACTAACTCATTATTCACTCGAATACACGATTTTGAAATGACCAGACAATAATTTCGATGAAATGAAGTTCCAGAATAATTTCGTCTTGGGACTTGGGAGTGTGTATCCAACCATCAAGCTACTTTGTGGGTCACTGATGATACAAATAATAATTTTTGTTTATTATAATAGTATTTGTATTTATTTCGATTTTCTATATTTTACAGAAATTTTATGACAATCAATTGTCCATCTCTAGTGATTAATTTCAACTTTAATTTCAAGTGCACTACACACGTTCAACACTTTTGAACTATAATTTTCCTTTGACTTAAGCATTTTACTAAAAACCTTTTAGATGTTACAATCATGGAAGGTAAAAAGAAAACAATATTGTAAATTTCACGCTAACAATAATTATACTATATTAATTTTAATAATATCTTACAGAAGTTGGCCTCTCAAACATTAGATAAAATTTTTAAATCTTAATTAATTTCCATTGATTATATTTCATGAGCCTTAATTGACCAATTGTGAGTTAATTAAGTCAAATTAATTGTCTTTCGGCTTGACCTTACCTGTCATTAATTAGTGATTAAATTAATTAATTAAAAAGTTAATTTACAGGAACCTGGCTAACCATATATGCTTTAAGCCATATTATCAAAATGTTCTTTGTAGAATTAATTATGTCATTAAGAAGATATTAAAATAATGTTAAAAGTAATAAGCATGCAGCATATAAAGTGAAAGACTTTGGATTCATTTCTATCCTCCAAAAGTGATTATGTCTTTTGTGGGACTTAAAAAGTGGAGATAGATTTCTCGTACAATCCAATAATTATAGTTTTTTTTTTCCAGCCGGTGTTTGGAGTCCGTGGAGCCTCGACTAAATTTGAATCGTGTACTGCAGGGCCCATTTGGGGGTGGCACTCCCAACAAGATTTTTCCATTCCCAGGACTCAAACTCGAGACCTCTGGTTAAGGGTAAAACACTCCCACCAGTACATCACAACCCATGTTGGTTTCAATAATTATAGTTACGGTCTCATAAAATTATTTTTTTTAATCAAAAAGAAATTGAAATATTAATAACATTATTAGTTGAGTGTCAATATGAGAAATCAACTCAAGACTCTAGTTACGCTCTTATATCTTAAATTTTATGTAATATAGTTATTATTTAATTAGAGAACAAATATTTGACACCAATTTTCCAAATTATGTTTAGTTAGTTGTTATTGTAAAAATAGTAATATAATGCTTCTTAATGGTTTTTGTTGATGTTGGTGTTGGTAGTGGTAAAAAAATTCAGAAAATCAATATAAAAATTAAAATGGAAAAGTACATAATTTGATTCTCTTAATGTGAATCTCATCATTTTTTAATTTTTGGAAGGGACGGAACAAAGTAAAAATAAAGTGAAACCTTGGGTGTGTTAAAAAAAATATGTTAGAAGAATATTTATATGTGATTTACGTCAGAGGCGAATTTAAAATTTTAAGAATATAAATTATGGAGCATGATATTTTTTTATACTAAATTCTAGATAAATCATATATGCATGTTAAGTAAATTTTTTAATATAAATATAAAATTTAAATTAAAGTTATTAAGTTTTTTCAAATTCACGATTTCACTATAAATTCGCCCTTAATCTAGCAAATTTAATGAAAAGAATTATGTAATAATTAATTAATATTTTAAAATATTAAATTAATATAATTCAACTTTAACTTGAAAGATTAGTTAATTAACTCCCTCTTCAATTGAAAAAATGTCAAATATATTAGGACGGCTTGGCTAAGTATAAATATATGAAGCTAGGTGAATTAATTAAGTTGTTTTGTTACGCATAAGATCTAAAGAAAAGTATGAACTATATTAAATCACATAGCTTTTTCATTTATTTTCGTAAGACATTCAGAATTTTAAATATCTCCTAAATATGTAAATTAATGTCTCATATTTGTGTAGAGAGTATTCGATCTTTTTACATGATCTTGAACTCTTACGCAATGTTAGATTGTGGAGTTTGATGTAATATTTAATGTACTGTTAAATATTTGTCAATTACTTGGTTCAATCTGTACTGTTCATTCTCTATGTAAAATATTTTGTATTCACTTATATATATATATATTACACCCATGGAGGTTGCCCAAGTAGTTGGGTGTTACCACGTTAAAAAAAGTCTTTTCCGTTTTTAGAGAGAGAAACTCTCGCTTCTCTCTACTTCTTCTTCAAGATTTCTTCTTCTTCATCATCTTAATTTCTACAGATCTAGTGCAGATCCTAACACACAACTCTCATCACATGCGATAATTTTTGAGTTGAGTTTGACTTATTAATATTATTTATAATTGTCGAAAAGATAATAATAAAAACTAAACTCTCGTATCCTATTATATTCATGTATAAAATATATATACACACGTTGATTGTTGAATATCTAGGAAATTTGGAACTTATATATGATAGTCCTAATTAACCATACGATAATAGCAGCGGCAGAATAAAAATTTTTACTATAAAAATGCAGAATGAAGAGCAAACATTAAAGAAATCAAAAAAAAAAAAATTGTATCTACTATAAATATAAAAAAATATTTTAACTTATATGTACAATATAATTTTTCATTGAAAAGAGTCAATAGTGTCAACCCCAGCTAATAAAAATGCAATTAAATGATATTAAACTAAAATAACATACTAATAAAATTCAATATCCATTCTGTCCTAACATACAAATAAGATACTCCCTTGTTCACTTTTATTTGTCACTGTTTTGCTTCTGGAAGTTAACTTGACTAAATTTTAAAGCTAAATTGAAGTAAATAAATTTAATATTTGAAATTTAAAATTTAGATGGTTGAACACTATACGAAAAATGGTATAAATTGCAATCTTTCTCATATTAATTTGAGGGAAAAATACATCTTAAAATGTTGGTCAAAGTTTATATAATTTGACCTCGATAAGTGAAATAGTAACAAATAAAAATAAACGAAAAGAGTCATTCTTATCATTGCATCAATCTTCTCGTCAACACATTTAATTATAATATTTCATTTATAAAAAGGTGACATATATATGTATTTATATATTTTTGATTTGCAATATGCAATGAATGTGAATTAAACAAATACAATAATAATAATACTAATTAAGAATATTTGAAAGTAGAGCCGTCCAAATCCAAGAAGTTAGGCATAAAAGGATTTATGTCATATATATTTTGGAACCAATAATTTTCACAATAAATGAAAATAGCTAGCTAGGTTGGTTGGGTTGTCTTGCACTAAGGAATTCAAATGATTCATCCACAACTAATCTTTTTTAAAAAAACTTTTTCAAGTAATGATTTTATCCAGTTGAACTCAAAGAACATTTGACCATATCCAAAATAGTCCGTTCGTCTCATTTTATATGAATCAGTTCAATTTTGTATGAAATATAATTAAAAAAATTTTAAAATTAATTAATATAAATATTTATATGATTGAAAATTATTAATTAAAAGTAAATAAATATTACAAAATTAATTTATTATTACATATAAAAATATATTTTCTTAAATTAACTAAAGAACAAGTCATATAAATTAAAACGGAAGAATATGTAAATAAGAAAAAGTGTTTATTCTTCTTGGTTCTTTGTTGCTGTTGTAATAAGTGGAATGTCCTTATGGTCACGGATATTGACGTCTAGTTACTTAATTTTGAATTTAGGATCGTTTAGTGTGTATATAATTTATAATAGGATTAGTTATGATGAGATAAATTATGATAAAATTATTTTTATTAAGTGTTGTTTGTCGTATTCAAAATAATATGCATTATATAAATTTTAAGAATAAATTATTTATTTACAAAAATATTCTCCATGAATGTGAAAAATGATGTATAAAAAGAATTTAAAAGGATATCTTTCTCATTTATCTATTTTATCCTGGGATAAGTTATCCCAAGATCACAATATACCACCCAAAGGATGAATAACTTATCTCGATATTAATTATTAATTCCAGGATACGTTATCTCGAACTTGTCAACCAAACAATAAATTAAATAATACTATAAATTAATCTCGGGACTATTTAATGTTATCCTTCACGTCAAAACCGATCCCTTAGTATTTTCTCCCTTCAAATTATGAATTTAGTACTTTTTCCCTTAATTTTTACTTATTGCGTTCTGCTTTATGGAGATTAATTTAAATTAATTCTTAAAGTTAAATTACACTAGATTAATTTAATATTTTAAATGTAGATATTTTGAAATGATAAAAAAGAATATTATAATTTATTTTTCTTCTCATTAAACTATTGCTCAATATTCGTATAATTTATCTCTCAAAAAGATAAAATTCAGTAAAAATGAATAGAATGAATAAGAATCTAGCTTCAAATCTCATTTTACCCTTAAAATTAATAAATATTTACCAATAAACGTAGTTAGTATTATAATATTGATGTTTATGACTTTAAATTCTCGATAAGGCTCTCCCGGTAATTATTCTTAATGGATAAAATATTTAAAGACGTCTTTTTCTACCCTTTTTGCTGTGTTTTTAGGTATTATGCATTTTTGTTATATATCGTGATATAATATATAGTATCTTCTGGTGAATTATTAGTGATACTGTCAAATGTGAAGTTTGAACTGGTCAACGGTCAACAACCTAGTCAACCATTAAAATTTAGATATGGAGGAATAACAAAAAATATGATCAATTAAGATGCTTTACTCTTAGGATTATAGAAGGAAGAAAGAAGCGACCGATATTGAAAGAGGGGGGAGAGATACAATTAATTTGTTTATCGATTTGATTAATAGTATGAATGTAATTAATTTGTGTAAAAGATTATCTATTATTAGAAGGAGGAAAGAGGTGAAAGTAGATTTAGAAGAAAGGCGAAAGAGATATAAATTAATTTATTTATTTGATTGAGAATTATATCGAATATAATTGATTTCTATTAATGCATACAATTATACTCAAGACTATTATATTTAAATTGTTAAAGTAAATTATCGGATCGATCCTCCCATTTTGTTTGTTTTAGCAATTTATCATAAGGTCTCCTAGTCCCTGATAATAAGAGGGTCGTAGATTGGTGTAAGCGAGCCTTTCCCTCACCCACTTGACTAGGTTTCACGAGTTAAAGCAAGATTGGTATCGTATCTATTATATGAAAAATTTTCACCCACTTGACTGTAAAGAAAGAAGCTTTAGAATGAAAAATGACAGAGACAATTCCAAAAACGAAGTGCGAAGCAAGCCAAGCATATTATATTAACGAATACAACTATATCAATAAATCCAATTATTTTTGCTATAATTCGTAACAAATTTATTCATATTCATGTTCTTTTGTATTTATCCGTCTCGTATGTTGTACTTGTACATATTTGTGTTCGACATTTATATTTGTATTATTAATTACTTTCATTTATATTTGCATCGGTAATTGTGGAGAAATCACATAACTATTTTATATTTAAAAAATATTTATGACTAGTAATATATGTCCAATATTTCTATTAAAATTCATTTAATTCTTCCAATTTTTCATGATGATAATAAAATAATTAATTGAAAAACTTACACAAATCTAATATTAGTATTTTTTGAAACTAGCTTAGGCAATTGTTACCAATTTTGTGTTTAGTCCAATTTTGTTTAGATCATGTCTGACTAGAATTGTTTGGCCCAAATTAATAACGTTAAAGACTCCCAAACTAAAAAGCAAAATAAACAACATACATAGTTCACAAGTCAAAAAGAGCCATAAATCCAAACACTATAACATCAACTTACACACATCACCATCATCAAAATATGTACCTAGGAAAACTAAATTAGACCCTAGATGCAGTGTAACCGGTCCCCTTCTCCGGGATTCCGGCCCCTGGTGCACCGCCATGATGTGGTGCACCAACGCCGTAGGCAGCGTCGTCCGCGTAACCGGGGCCGTAGGCACTATTGAACAAGCCAGAATGAAGCATGAGGACATAGAGAAGTTCAGTCAATCCAAGAACTATGATGAAACCTTCAACTACTCTTAGTCTCCATCCTCTCCACCCTCCTATGTTTATTTCCTTGCATGCCAATCTACAAAATTACAAATAAATAAATAAACAAATGCCAAACCTACCAAATAAGGTTGTCTTACCTTGTATTACTGCGAGGGCACCTGAGGGACACGATCCGTTCATTATTCAATTATTAGAAGTAGACTTTGGTAGTGAATTTATGAATTTGAATATTTCTAATACTGAATTAATGGAACTACTACTCCCTCCGCCCCGTTTTAACTTAATTTGATGAAAATGTTCAAAAATAAAATCTAAACTATGCTTCAGATGAATTAATCGTCCTTCTTGATATTAATTAAAGGTTAAAAATTAAAATTACCCGAAAGCAAGTGCAGTAACAGCCCAGGCGAGTAAAGCAGATGAACCCGCAGCGGCAAGGCTGTCATTTCTCCATGCCCTTAGATGAGTCGCACCCAAAAGCTTCGATATTATTCCCAACACCGATGCTAAAATCGCAAATATTAGGAAAAACATCGTCGCTCCATTCCCTCCGAAACCTGAAAATGTCATTAACACACAATTTTATATGGTTGGACCGACTGAAAGAAACACCAAGGGTTAGATTGCTACTGAATATATAAATATGTGTCATTTTTATGAAATTAGAAGACAAAAGAATCATATAGAGTAAATATTGAGATAATTTCAAATATACACAATAAACTAATTAATTTACAACAAATATCCCCTTAGTCCAAAATCATAAAAAGTATATTTAACTATATAATATAACTTGTCAAAAACTGAATATAACTCGACTATAGATAGAGATATATAATGACCATGTACACCTACACAACAAATGACTCTAATTATTTTAGCCTGCGCACTGTGATTGTCCCTAATTTATATTGTCTTATTGTATACTCCCTCTGTCCTGGATTTCATATCTAACTGAATTTCTGACGTAATGCATATATATTAATAAAAATATTCAAAAATAAAATTTACACTATACTTTTCACTATTGCTCTTTGTAAAATCATAAATATATAAACTTTGAACAATTCAACTATTTTAAACATAAAAAAAAATTTACGTTTCACTATTGCTCTTTGTAAAATCATAAATATATAGTATAATTCATACTAATATTCTTTTTGAACTTTGAACAATTCACCTATTTTAAACATTAAAAAAATCTCAAAAATTCAATTAATTTAATAGGGAGAGAATAATGTTTTACTAGATTCATTTCAATATTGCTTGCAAATATAAATTACGTCTCTCATGTGTAACCCTTAATTAAAACACAAAAATATAAATTTAGCAAACTAACAAGTCTTGTAACAAGAAAAAACAAATTTTAAGACAAAATTTATAAGTAAAAAACAAAAGTACTTACTAGGATGATTAGTTTGGCCATTAATAAGCCTGTTTAGACACCAACTAGCAAAACCTAAAACAATAAGATACATTAATAAGTTCAAAAACAATAATGGTCCTGCTAAACTTCTTCCAACTGCCCTTGCCATTTTTTCCTTCTTAATAATATAATTGCTATTGAAACTTTGAGCTATTTTTTTCTATGTTCTTTGTCTACGTATTTATCAACATCTACTAAGTTTTGGGGAGTGGAATACTTTATTATTAATTATTATATTTTTATATATAAAGAAAGATAATGAAATACGTGTCAAAATTATTGCTTAGTTTGCTTGAATAGTGAACATGTGTATGGACACTTGTCACTTTCTCCATAAAATTTTCTGGATTTGCACTTTTTAAGCAAGCAATATAATGTACTGTCTATCCATTAACACAATATCTTTTCTCGACCGTTTTACTTTACGTTTTCTGTCTTTTTTTGGGGGGTGTCGTCGCTATACTCCCGCGTCGGTTCTAAATTGAATTAAAATCGAAAAAAATATATTTTATTTTAGATTTTTGTTTAATGAATTAATTAATAATTTAATAATATATTTATATTATTTGATATATAAATATGATAATTTAAATATATGCAAAGAAAAAGTATTGATGCTCCTGTTAAGAAATATAAGAGGTTGATTTTTAGAGCTACATAGAAAGGTAGAGATAGATCAAAGAAGTATTGGAGGGAAGTGATCAGATAAGATATAGTGAAACTTGATCTCGCCGAGAATATGACCTTAGATAGAAATAGTGGAGATGGCGAATTAGAGTAGCAGGCTAATAGATTGGTTGAGTTAGGTAGATATCTGGCCTTAGGGTTTAGTAAGGTATCATATTATCATTATCTAACGTATGTGTGTAAAATTTTATTTTTTTCGTACATTACATATTATTATGTGCTCTTCGTTATTAGTTGTCCTTTCCTTTTCTTTTTGTCATATCTAGTTTATTTTGCTTATGAGTTGTTGAGACAAGAGTTCCTAGGAAACAACTTACTGACCCAAATCTCATTTGTAGGATTCCACTAGTATGTTATTGTTGTTGTTGTTGTTGATCCATAAAGTCCTTTATAGTTTTATACTTTTATTTTTTACTATCTCAAATTCTGAGTCATTCTACAATGTGATAGTGTCTGATTTTGAGCAAAATATAATTTGTCAATTCATGCATATGATTGATTTGATTTGTCACCTTATTTCTAAGTAATTTTAATAAAGAAATGTTTTTATCAAATCTTAACGGTTAAATCGCTAATCGCCGATAATGATTTATACTGATAAAGTAATAATTGATCAATCAATATCTTAACTGTTCTACAATGATTTAGCATATCTACAAATTGATAAACTTTTAAATCGAATCAAATCGACTTATATACAGTCTTATCTCTTTATTCATTTTTACTTATTTATTGTATTAAAAAATAATATTAAGTAATACTTGTCTATTTTATAAAATGAAAAAGTAATTTTATATTTAGTTTCTAATTTATCATTATTATTAATAATTATAGTCATTTATTTATTATATTTTTCAACGCATTATATATATTATATTTAAAAGGTCATTTGAAAATATTTTTCTTAGCATTGATTGCTTGTTAATCCTCGTATTAAGTGATAGTGAGCGATTATTATTGTGTAGGAGAGTATTTGCGTGAAACATGTAGAAGTGTATGAATATCCAATTTTGATATAGTTATTTAAATTATGTTTATTTTTATTTTTATGTGCACGTATTTTTGAAATTTTTGAGTTAAAAAGTTTTATATTAAATGACGATGTCTTTCTCCTTTCTTTAATCAAAAATATGTTAAAAATTATAAATTATAAAAGAGCAAAACGAACTCTTGGACGATAAATTTCTTGTTAAATGGCTCGGACTAGGCCAAGCCCAAATGTGTCGGGCTGCAAAATTCCTCTTCTAATTTTTGCTGTTTAAATAGAAAAATAACATAATTAGGCGAATATATAGTATATATTTATATTATATAATTATAATTTAAAAAAGTTAAAATTTATAGTTATAGTTAGTATTTTGTTGCTATTTTCTCTCTCCTCTCCTCCTCTCTTCTTCTCTTTCGCATCTCTCCTCTCTCTCTGCAATTTCTTGCAGATATACAATTACAAATGTATATCAGCTGCATATATATAATTATTTTGACAGATATACATAGTCAGTTTGACAGATATGCATATACAATTCGCCTCTCTCCATTCTCACTCGCCTCTCTCGATCTCGCTCGCCTCTCTCCTCCCTCTCTCAATCTCGCTCGCCCCTCTCCTCCCCTCCAAGTCACATAGTTGAGGTTATATTATGTAATTATGTAAAATATAGCTATTTGACCATATTAAGTTTCAAGTCTAGGCTATTTATTAAAGTTCCTCTTTTGAAATTCATAATCTTTAATTTTTATTTAGTATCAAAATATTTTGAATTTTTATAAATTTCTTATTTATTTGATTGAGCGTTAATTGCAAGTGATTGTGACTATCATTTGGAGTTTAGATGTCAATTTTGAGGGAGTTATGTCCTAAATTTGTGAGGTATAACTAGTTTTGTAGGGCAAAATGTTTAGACAATGTTCACCTTGGAGAATAAGTTCTGTAATATTTAGTTTGCATGTAAGATTTCTAAACAACTTTTGTCTGGGACATAACATCTATCACTAAACTTATGTCGTTTTGACATATCTCGTACCGCTAAATTTATGTCTTGGTATAATTCGTGCATTGAACTTATTTTCTCCCATTTTCAAAAATTTTAAAAATTTCTTCTTCCAGCCAGATACATTAATTTAATAATATAAATGCATAAATTTTGATTCTTAAATTATCCTTATGTTCAATGTATCATGTTTTAAATGTTATCTACTGATACTTAAAAACCTAATTTGTCAGTAATTGTTGTATCCAGAACTGAATTAATGTATCCAGATTACTGAACTATTGTATTCGAATTGCCATGTTTTAAAGAGATTTTTGTAAATTAAAAAAAATATAAAAAAATAATAATTAACTCTTTACACTGAATTAGGAAAGTTATACTAAATTTAAGTTATACCCAAACATGACATGTCTCTACTTATCCCTATATTTGTTGTTGCAACTAAAATTGGGTGAGATTAATTTAGTTGTTGTGTTGTTCCTGGATTTCATCCCTTACTATATATTGGAAACTCGGGTCGTTTGGTCATGATTTGAAATTATTAATGTGAAATCAAGTTGATTTTAAATTAAAATTTTATTTTGATGTATAATTTAGACACTAAACGTCACTTTTATTAATGAAAAAAAATCATAATTTATGAAATTGTCAAAAAAAATTATGAATTCTTATAATTTTTTGAGATGAGTAATATCAAATATCGTAAGACATCTTCTAACAAGCATCATATATCTTTATAACTCTAGGAACAATCCTTTATGTTGAACTTTTTTTATATAAAATTTAAAATTATGTCTTTTTTTCGTTCAAAAATCATAAATAAATATTGCTTTTAAATCAAATTTCAATTTAATTTCAAGCTACCAATATCAATGCAAAACCAAGGCATTATAAATAGGTATCTTAACGTGTAGCAATAAATATATAATTATATTTAAAACTTCAATTTTATATCAAAAGATAAATTAAATAAATAAGTGAACCTAGGGGTTTTAAAATCTTATATCTTATAACAATAACAAAAAAAGTCAAAAGTGACAGAAAATAAAAAAATATTTTTTTCAAAGTTTAACGCCAAATCTGTAAATGAAATTTAATTGGAGGGCAACTGATAATTTTCCATTATTAAGAAATAAATTTTTCCTGCCAAAAAAAGCACAAAATTTGAAGTTCCCGGCTTTTTTTTTAAAAAAATGCTATACATGAAAAGTCGAAAATGCCATTTATTATTTTCGTTTAAACTTACTTTTATATGAAGACTGACTTAAAACATAAACCAACACAAAAAACATAGAAAAAAAATTAATTTTATAATTTCTTACAAATATATTTACATTATATGACATTTTTCATAAGAAATATATATATATAAACACATTAAATTAAACTTTTCTATTAATTTATAACTGATCGTAGGAGATCATTTCTTCGTTTAATATGATGTGTAATTATCATTATGAGTTTGTCAGATTTATTTGATATTTGTGCATAGTGGAAGACAACAATTTGAATTGTGAGTCCCACATGATGGGATCTTTTACCTAATCAATAATTATTTATCGTCAATTTCATCTGTTTCATTTTATATGATGATATTATAATATATAAAAATAATATATTTTTACTGATGTTGTTCTTATCTTTTAGAATTATCTGTGATTTTATAATTTATAATATTTAATTAATCTTGCAATATAGAAATAATATAACTTTTACTATTTTTAAAAGAGTTTAAAAAATGACGTCTATAACATGTGAATAAGCAATTGGGTTAGGTGTTGAATCTAGAAATTTCTTTTAAAATTTAATTTATCTATGAATTGAAAAACTCACATATCGAAAATTGAATAAATTAAATTGTTAACCAATTTCAAAATCGAAGAATGACATAATAATTCATCTTGGGCCAAATAAATATTTTAATGTCTAATTACTTTTACGAATCAAATAAAAAAAATTAATCATGAAATAGCTTGAAAAAGTACATGGGATGTTACATTCTTGCCCTCACCCCAAACAAAACCAATAACGTTTTTAAAATAGACCCTCGAGATTCATTTAAATTTCAAAAAAATAAATCAAATATGTAACTTAAATAAAAATCATGCTTTCGACTCTCTTGGATCGTTTTGATCAAATATTGATTGAAGTTAAAAACCTCCATGACCCAAAATAAACTATCCAACTGGCTCAAACTTCACCGTTTGAATCTAATTGAACTCTCAAAACTTCATCCCAGTATCACTTATCTAGAATATTAACTTTGATCAAATTTATTCAAAGTGAAATTTTCAAAACTAAAAATCTTCTTTAAAACTCATCATATCACCTCGACTGAGAATCATGTCACTTATTTTTGACACAGAGAAGCTACGAAAACAAGGTGAGGTGACTGAGAAGACTAAATGACCATTAGGATTGTAAAGATTAAGTTTCAAGTAATTAACCTGATTTCAAATCATGTCCAAACGAGCTCTCTATTTACTATTGTCTTCGGGCATATGTATAATTTATATAATAATTCAAAATATATGATTTCGAAAAGTGAACAACTTATACATATAAGTTGGTTTATAATAAATAAATTTGTAATATACCTGATTTCAAGCAAGTTAAGATCAAATTTCTAGATAAAAAATACATCAATCTTGATTTGACCTTTTCTTTTATGATTTTGTCATTGAGAATTTTTTAAATTTTCAAATATTTTTTTAAAACATGGGAGTAGTAATTTTTACTATTTCTCTATTGTGTTTCTTCATTTTGATCATTTCTATTTAAGCCACTTTCAAGCAAATCAAGTACCATAATTATTAAGAAAAAAGTTGTTGAGTATAATTTTCATAAAGATTTCATTGATGCCGAGCCATCACAATAAAATCTAATTTTATAAATAAGTCTTATTTTTTTTATTAGTGGACATATATTAATTGAACGATAATAACATAGTCAGGACAGTCTTATGAGGTTTGTGGATGGTAGAATATACACATACTTTGTGAAGTAAGAATATCAATAAAATAGTTTTTAATGAGAAAATATAATATAAAGCTAAAATAACAACCTTGATTTAAAAAGTTGATATAACAATATCGAAATAGTATTATTTTAATATGATGATAACTTGTTGCAATGTTTGAAATTTGAAGGAAATACAAGAAAAATAGATTTGATTTTGTAAAGTACAGCAAATGATTTTGCATAATGTTGAAGATTTAACTATTTACAAGATTTTTGAATATTCAATGGAAAGAAAATTGCTAAGAATGGTAAGCACCCCTCATTTTCAATCATTAGATTATGAGTTCGAATCATTAAATAAGTCAAAAAAGATGAAAGATCTTAAGAAAGGATAAAAAAAGGAAAAGAAAAAAAGAGTAAAAGGGAAAAAAGAAGGAAAGGGAAGAAAATAATAAATACAGGAATAACAATGTGGATTCATGTTAGTCGTTACCAAAATAAAGTAGGAAATAAAATAGATACTCACATAAAAAAGAATACTACGATTTTCTAAAAGTACTTTATTTTTCAATTATTACAACGATTGTTTGCAATAAATTTTAAAGTGATAGAATATAAATTGCAATCACAAATAAAATATAAAAACATAGTTTTATTCATAAACAATATGAGTATAAATCTGTTTCTCCCTTGATTCTTTTTCTCTTGAGATTTCTCTATGATTCCAGACGATTATTTTCTTTTCTCCTAAAACTTCTCCACGATTCGTGGTCGTTAGTGGCGTATAAATTGCAATCACAAATAAAATATTAAAATTTTAATTTTATTGCTAAATAATATGAGTGTAAATTTATTTCTCCTAGTTTCTTTTATCTTAAGATTTCTCCATGATATGAGGCCGTTATAGTTTCTTTTCTCCTAAAATTTCTCCATGATTTGAGGTTGTTGGTGACATATTTATTATATGTAGAATGATTTTAACTTCCTTGAACCATATTTTGAGATGCATTTTCATGAGAATATAATACTCTTTTCCAAGGGAATATAATACTTTTTATATAGTTATGAATTAAGATTTATAGCCATTAGCCATAACACTTTTTTAAGCTCCTTTAAATTAAATTTTGTTAAAAAAAAACTAAAGCTCTTTTTTCCAAAGAAAAAAGACTAATTAACACATTTCAAAAGTATTTTATAATATATAATTTAAAATATTTTATATATTTATTGATTTGATATAAACTCAAGAAATACGTGAATTTCACGTCTTTGTTTTAATTGATAAATTTCTTGGAATATGTGCATTGTGGTGGACAATAAGTTGTGGTAGTAGGTCCCATATAATGGTACCTTCTACCTAAACTACCACCATAGAGCATTGGATCTTTTTTCAAATGCCATCTCATTTCATTTTATATGACAATATTAATATTATTTAAGTCAATGATACTATTAATTTTCTAATTATTTAATTTCTTCTAACTATAACAATTTATTAGTTATAACATTTTGTAATTTTTGACCAAAAGCTATCACTTAAGGAAATAATTTATCAATATTTACATCAAACAATTTATCAATACTGCCATCAATGGTGAATTAAAATAAAAATATATATTAGTTATGATAACTATTAAGTAACATATATATATATATATATAATATTTCATGTATTCATTGATTTGATTTTTAATGTCGAGAAAAATAAGTATAATTTTTTACTTTTTTGACTTTGACTAAGGCATCGGGATGTGTGCATTGTGGGTCCCATATATGGTGTATTTCACCTAACAACCACCATGAGACATGTGAATTTTTTTTCAATATTCATTCGTTTCATTTTATATGATATTAATATCAATTTATAAATAAGATTTTGTGGGTAAGAATAAAAAAATAATAAGTCATCCTCAAAGTTAAAATATGTAAATGACTTTTTCGAATAACTTTAAGATGCAACTTATATATCTTTTCTTTTTTTTTATAAATCATTTTAAAGAAAATTTAGTTTATTTGAAATCACTATAAGTTATTGTTTATAATATTTTTTTAAAAATGTGAATTAATGATTATTTATATTGTACAAAATGTAAGGACATTATGATAATATTTGAAATTTGTCCTCTTTACCTCATGACAAGCATGAAGCACCTAGTGAAATGGCACATATTTTTATGAGTGGAATCTACAAATAAGTATTTGTCATGTGTGAATGAGCTTTTTTTTTTTTTTTAAAAAAAACACAAATATTTTTTAAAAATATTTAAAATTAAAAAAACATCTAATATGTAGAGAACATAAATTTCATATTTAAAGGTCAAAAAATATATTCCATATTCATATTCATATTCATATTCAAAGGTCAAAATATATGATTTTTTTAATTAAAAGAAATATATGTCTCTCTTATAAATAATTTATTTTTTAAGAAAAGTCCATTCTTTGAGGCCGAATATGCATGCGAGACAGCACCACCATAGACCACAGTCGCGGCACTTGCTGT
>JAPFFP010000113.1:21914629-21927112 GCA_026153255.1 Solanum medicagineum
AAAGGTCAAAATATATGATTTTTTTAATTAAAAGAAATACATGTCTCTCTTATAAATAATTTATTTTTTAAGAAAAGTAAAAAAATTAGAGAGAAGGGGCATATGTGGGCTTTTGGGTTGCTCTAGAACAGGACAGGCATAGTCAGAGGCAGAGGTGAATTTAATATTAAAGAGTTAATGAATTTAAAATAAATATAATTTATTAAGTATATATTTTTATATTAATAAATATTATTAAGAAAAAGTGGAAATAAGTTAGAGTGAGTAAGAGAGAACATAAAAGGTGAATTTTTTTTAAAAAAAAATTGGATTTTTTAGAGTCCAATGATATGACTTTTGAGCTTTGACTATTCACTAATATTTTAAAATATATTTTTTATTACATTAATATAAAAAGTTTTAGTTTCTAGCACTTTTTAGATAATTTTTAATATTTATTTTTTATTTTAAAATATTATATTAATTTTGAAATTTGGTCAAATTGACTCTCAAAAAACACAACATAAACAGAGAGAGTAAGTATGCATTTAATGTTTGTAGTCAATGAATAAGTCTCATTTGGTGAGATAAAATATCAAATTAATATAATCTAATTTAATTTTGAAAAAATTAGTCAAATTAATTCTCAAAAAAAGTTATATAAACATAGGGAGTAGGTATGAATTTGATGTTTGTAGTCAATGCATAAGTCCCCATTTAATGATATTTCACTGAATATATTGTTATTATTGTAATATTTTAATAAATTTTAGATTATTGAAATTTATTATTATATTTTTTTATTATTGTATTTTATCTATATAAAATGTATAATTTAAGCCGATAATATTGAATGCAGTCACAACAATCAATAACATACCCAATGGAACATTACAAGTGAAGTTTGGAGAGAATAAAGTGTACGCAGACTTTACTATTATCTCATATAGATAGAAAGACTATTTTTCAAAAAATTCTCATCTTAAAAAATAATATTGAATTTAGTTAAATCCACTAAATTAGTTTTAGATTTGTCAAGAAGGAAGGAAAAAGAAAGAGGAAAAAAAAAAGAGTTAAAACCTTATTTTTCTATATTTCATTTATTTAGACCCCTGACAATTAGTACTAAAAATTTGCTAATTTCCCATGAATTTTACCATTGAAACCCTATCGATAATTTCAATTTTTCTATGATAATTATCAAAATATTATATGTCTCACATAAAAGAAAAAAAGTATTGTATTTCAATAAAAAATTAATAAAATAAATACTTATAAAATTATATAAATATATTATTATCAAGAATAAATTAAATTTGATTCCAAAGAAAGTGATGTTTATGTAATTGAGTCAATTATAGTCCTTTATGTACTTTGAAATGATCCTGCTTTTATTTTGGAATTATTTGTAATGTACTCTTTTGTAGAATCAAGCAAAGGAACTATATACAGTAATTATTTTTATTTTTTTTACATGTTTTTTAATATATGTGGTGGTAAAACTCTTTATTCAAAACAAAAGAATCTAAAATATTAACCTTTGTAAGTAAGTATTTTTTTTAAACAAAGATTTGTAATTCTGACAAAGTACACAAATATTAAATGCAACCCAAAGTACACCAAGATCTAATATAATTCTAATATGATTATTATATATAGTATGTAAAAAATCTAAATGGTAAAAAGTACTTAATAATATTTTCATGTACTTCCCTACATTTTTACTCTCATCAAATAAGCATTAAATATAAATCTCAAGTATATTTTTGAGAACTTAAAACATTTATTATTATTTTCCATTATATCTCAACAAAGTCAAACTACGCAAATGACAATTATTATTATTTTCTTTATTTTCAAAGTGGGGCATTGTAATTATATTTTTTTTAAAATGTATGATTATTTGTTACAAATATGCGTTTGACTACAAATTATGTCATAAAATAAATAAATAAATTTAAATTTAGTTATTTGAAATATAAAAATTACTATTATTTTTTTGAGATAACTTTAAAAGAAAATTATATCATATAAATTAAGTATTTGACTCTGAGTAGATATTAGTTTTTATTTGATATTTTATTTATTTTAATTTATACGTCTTGATTCAAAGTATGAGAATTAAATTAGTCAATGCTTAATATGAATTTAGACCTACAATCTTTCAAATAAAGTTATATAATTATATTAAAAAATACTATAAATTGCACCATTTAGTAATTTAAAATATTTAAAAAATATCTTAAAAAATTCATCATAAAAAATATATTATTTGACTCATCAAATAATAACTAATACATATTAATTGAAATTTTTTTTATATGAAACTGTATCGTTTAATTCTAAAATTACAACTTAAATAGGAACAAAAAAATATATATACACATCTATATCATGTAGACATTTATTTAGCACAAATATCAAAAGATTTTTTACCAACATTTCCCCATCACCTACTCTAATAAAAAATAATTGAGGATATTTTTATCCACAAATATAAAATTATTTATTCATTTATGACTTGTGTGATAGTAAAAACAATAATAACATAATTTCAATGGAGTAATTCTTTTAATCAACAAGAGGGGGTATAATTAATAGTTTTAGTCATAAATTTTTATAATAATTATATCTTTAATATAAATTTAAAAAAACTATAAAATATAAAATTTTATGTATTTTTATCTCGTAAAAATAAAAAAATTATTTCTATAAATAAAAATATTTTCCTATAAAAAATTATTTTCGATAAATTCTTTGATTTTAGCTGATACTTTCTCCTTCTTCTCCACCTCTTCACTCTCAAGTCTTTGCATTTCCATGAACAAAACCTCTCTTCACCATTTCTGCAAACCCCCAAGTTTTCTTCTTTCTTTCATGTCCTAAAAACCCCACAAAACCCCATTTTTGATCTCCAAAAATCTTCTTGATTGATACAGAAAAATGGGTTCTCTTGTTCCCTTTCAAGACCTCAATCTTCAGCCTGAAACCACCAATTTCACATCTTCTCCAACCCCAAATCCAAGAATTTTCCCAAAGATTGAACCAAAACTTGAACCCCTTGATGAGTATACACAAGCTGATCTTCAAACCCCACCAATTTTTCCCAACCCTAGTCCCAATTTCTACTCTGGTGCTGGTTCGGCTTTCAGTCGTAATCCGCAATTCGCTACCTTTGGTTCACAATCGCCTAGCTCGATTATGCCGGAGATTCCACCTGGGTGTGATGGACAGGTTTATTCAGAGTTTAATCGAATTTCTGGGCTGTTTAAGGAAGCTTTTGCTAGAAGAATGCAGCGGTATGGAGATGTTGAGGTTGTTGGAAACCCGAATGAGGATTCTGCTGCTGTTGAGGTTGTTGGAATTCAGGATGAGGATTCTGCTGCTGTTGAGGTTGTTGGAAACCAGAATGAGGATTCTGCTGCTGTTGAGATTGTGGAGGACCCGGATTCTCGTGCCATTGTTCCGGTTGGTAATAACAATAATCAGGTTTCAGAAGTGGTGGTTCCCAGACGGAAATATCAGCAAAGGTCAGCGGAATTGGTTAGAGTGACAGATCTCAAGCCCGAAGATCAGCTTTATTTTCGAGATGCTGTTAGGAAAACTCGAATGCTGTATGATTCTCTGCGAATTCTTGCGATGGTGGAAGACGATGGCAACCAGCCTTTGGTGGGTCCATATAGAAAGCCAAGAGGTGATCTGAAGGCTTGTCAAATATTGAGAGAACATGGGTTGTGGATGAATCGCGATAAGCGCATTGTTGGGGCTATTCCTGGAGTGCTGATTGGGGATGTGTTCTTCTTTAGGATGGAGCTTTGTGTTGTTGGATTACATGGGCAGGCTCAAGCTGGCATTGATTATGTACCTGCAAGTCAGAGTTCGAACCGGGAGCCAATTGCTACGAGTGTGATTGTTTCAGGTGGATATGAGGATGATCAAGATGGAGGAGATGTGATTATATATACAGGACATGGTGGACAGGATAAGCATTCGAGGCAATGTGTGCATCAGAAGCTGGAATGTGGGAATTTGGCATTGGAGAGAAGTATGCACTATGGAATTGAGGTAAGGGTAATTCGTGGCTTTAAATATGAAGGAAGTGGAAGTGCAAGTGGTAAGGTTTATGTGTATGATGGATTATACAGAATCGTAGAGTGTTGGTTTGATATTGGAAAGTCTGGATTTGGAGTGTATAAATACAAACTTGTTAGGATAGAGAATCAGGAAGAGATGGGAAGTGCTATTCTTCGTTTTGCACAGAACCTTAGGACCAGACCTTTGGTGGCAAGGCCTACTGGTTATGTTTCGCTCGATATATCAAGGAAAAAAGAAAATGTGCCAGTGTTTCTTTTCAACGATATTGATGATAATCATGATCCAATTTATTTTGATTATCTAGTATCACCTATTTATCCTGCACAAGTCAGGCAGACCATGCATATTGGTAGTGGCTGTGAGTGCATTGATGGATGTGTGGATAATTGTTTTTGTGCTATGAGAAATGGTGGCCAATTTCCCTATGATTATAATGGGATATTGTTGAGAGGCAAACCATTAGTGTTCGAATGTGGACCACATTGTCGCTGTCCTCCAACTTGTCGGAATCGAGTGACTCAGAAAGGCTTGAGGAACAGATTTGAAGTGTTTCGATCTAGAGAGACTGGTTGGGGAGTTAGGTCACTGGACTTGATCCAAGCTGGGTCCTTTATCTGTGAATTTACTGGGGTTATGCTCACACGAGAGCAAGCTCAAATTTTTACAATGAATGGTGATAGTTTAGTATATGCAAGTCGCTTTCCTGAGAGATGGGCAGAATGGGGAGATCTGTCGCAAATATATCCCAACTATGTGCGACCATCATACCCCTCCATTCCTCCTCTGGATTTTGCAATGGATGTGTCTAGAATGAGAAATGTAGCATGTTATATTAGTCACAGTTCAAGCCCCAATGCTTTGGTGCAGCCTGTGCTTTATGATCACAACCATGTATCTTTCCCCCATCTGATGCTCTTTGCAATGGAGAATATCCCCCCACTAAAGGAGATCAGCATTGATTATGGGGTAGCAGATGAATGGACAGGAAAGCTTGCCATTTGTGATTGATTAACTTATAGTAGTTGATTCAATTTCGAAAATGATGCGGCACAGCTGTTTCTGGTACATCGTTTGCTGAGGTAATTAAAAACTTCAAGACAATAATTCCTGTTGAACTGAAAATTGTGATGTCATTCAGCAACATGTTTTCTAGAGAGATGACTCTGCCAATGACCAGTCTACTGGTATTGGTCGTCTTCTTACTCTAGCTCCTATGACTTTTATTCTGAATCTCTTTCTTAGAATGCTTGAGGCTGATTTCATTAAAATATTGTGGCACTCTTAAATTTATCTTGCTGGCAACTGCTGGATGTGCCATTCTTATTTTGTTGTGAATTTCAACAAGCTTGTTGGAACTCCAATTGCTTGTTCAGTTTTTTTATCAATATGCTATCTGCAGTTTGAATGCATCTTAACTGACTTGTTCAATGGTTGTTTTTGGTTGGTCTGTGCACATCTTATCCTCTCACACCCGACTTGTGGGACTACACCGGGTATGTTGTTGTTTCATACTGGTCAAAATGAATTCCCTTTTCCCTTTTTGCTTGCCTTTTTAATGGCATGTAGCATGGTTTTGTTTCCAATTAGTTTACTCTTCCCTGGATATATCCCTAGATTTCATATCTGAAGGACTTTTTGCACCAGCTGCTGAGTAGTACTCCCTTGTTCCATAATAGTTGTACAACACCAAAACTTTGGCTGCTCAATAAAGCTGGTAAAAACCGTAGGAGAGTGAGGGCAAAACCTTTAGGTGATTTTTCCCCATCCACCTTAATCTTGGTGGACAGAGCTACCCAATACCTGTGTTGATATTTGGTGAAATAGTTGAAGTGACACGGATACCACCACACACTACTTTGACTAGCTATTCTACATGGAAAGGGCAAATGACAGAAATGGAATCAAGTGGGAGTTGGAGGTTTTCTTTTAGGAAGGATACTTTGGTGATTACCAAAAACACGAGGATAGTGTAGTTAAAGTCTTGTCTAAATTAGAAGTGCTTAGAAGCTGAAAAGTGCTCGTGCTTATACAGTAGCCAACTCAACATATAAGCTTCACCAAACAACCCAGTGTATAATAAATTATTTTGGGTTATGATAGAGGGTTAAAAGTGAGGTTTTGATAATAATTAGTTGAGAAGATGTCAAGAAGCTTGACATAATTTTTAATTTGTACAAATATCAACCTTGTTCAGGGGGAGGTTTTGTTTAGGAACTAGACCTTAATGTGAAGCAGGTGTCTTTTGATTTTTAGGAAAAAAGAATGTCTAGTATTCTGAAACGGAGATAGTAATGTAGTTGAGTTAAATACTAACAGGATCAACTGGAGGAAAGGATATTCTCCCTAGTGCCATATTTTATTAGTTCTTTGGTGTCCAAGCGTCCGTTGCAACATGAGCTATGCTGTTGAGTTTTTGCATGCTGTGATTGCTAATTTTCTCATTTAGGGGTCGTTGGGTTGACAACATGTTATCCTAGGATAATTAATCCTGGGATAAGTTATCCCACCATACATATGGGATAACTTATCCCATCACTAAGGCAAAAATGGTAGTCTTTACATTTTATCCTGGGATTATTATAACTTATACCTCACACCAAACGACCCCTTAAAGAAATGTTCAAAGGATCCATTTTAACTTGAAGTACCTTGAACAGATTGGACAAGTTACATGGTGGGTTGTAGTGGCTTAATTACAAGGGACTCTGCTTCCTTAAGTGATTAATGGTCAGACATGAGAAGCGAAATAGGTTGAGGAAAGAACTTGTCTGGTGACTTATCAATCTTTGTGAGGAAAAATACAGTTCCATAGGTATCACCTTTACAAATTAGGTCAAGTTTAAAGGGTAAATTTATTCCTCACCATTGGAAGAGAATGGGTATGGCAATGGTGGGTTAAAGGGTAAATTTATTCCTCACCATTGGAAGAGAATGGGTATGGCAATGGTGGGGAGCCAGAACGGATGCTTTCCCCCCTGCTAATACCCCGCTCTACCTGACCCTACTTTGCCCCGACACAATATGCTTATCTCTTCTTTCTCATTAATTTTAGTCCTTTTTTCATCATTTTCAATTGTTTATTGTATTTTCCAAATTTGGTTTTTTTTTATCTCATGTGCCAAATAACTATGTTTCCTCTTTAGATGTTTGTCTTAACATTTGAAGGAAGAACCATCAATTATCTATATGAACAAAAGAATAGAAGACATTAAGAGAATATAGCTGGATACATTGCCAATAAATAAATAGGATACTAGAAGCAAACCTTTAAAAATTGAAAAGTTTCAGGTGAACACGGCCTCTTTGCTCCAATTTGGAGATAATGATTTGCTCTTCCACTCTGCTAGGTCACATCTAAGAGTTCGGCCAAGCTTTTACCTATCCCACTCTTCCTTTTCATCCAAAGAGGTAGATATGTAATTTAGGTTTTCCCTCTTTTGTTAGAACAAAGATGGAATATGATGCTTTGCTTAATGATTAATGAGCATGCACATGTATATGTTTGCACCATTCTCTCTTTTATTGTACATGATCCTATTCTTTTTTCGTTCCATTTCAAAAAAAGATTTCACTCAATAAGTAGACCAAATGCCTTCAAGTTACATTTCCTTAGAGCAATGTGTGGCCTAGTGGTCACTATAGTGGGAGAAGAAACATGAGGTCTTAGGTTCAATCATAGCGGAGGCGAAATCACTAAGTGACTTATCCCATATGCCTAAACCTCGGCTGATAAAGTTGCCTGACATTTATGCCGATGGAGGTAGCAAGTACTCAATGAAATATTGGCCTCCTGAAAATCATCATCATAAAAAAGAAGGGTTTTATTTCTCTCATGAAGTTTGTACGTCTACCAAATTTGTAATTTTTCTGCAGAAGAAACATACTAAGATAATACAACAGCAGCAACATACCCAGTGAAATCCCACAAGTGGGGTAGACCTTACCACTACATCAAAGAGATAGAGTGGCTGTTTCCAAAAGACCCCCATCTAAACAATATCATCCCCAAAAGCAGAAAATACTAGATATGAAACCAAACGATTAGAATGAACTGCAAGTGATAATTTGTAAAGACAATAAAAGTAACAAACTAAATGACGGACAATAACAACACAATATAAAAGGACACGACTACCTCTACTATCCTACTATATCAAGGCCATACATCATCCTACTTTTGATAGCCGTCTTAACCTTCTACCCTAATGCACGACCTTCACTCCTCTCTATCTAAGGTCATGTCCTTGGTGATATGAAGTTACGCCATATCCTATCTGATCACCTCCCCCCAATACTTTTCTGGTCTACCTCTACCCCTCCGCGTAACTCCTACATCCAACCTCGCGTAACTCCTACATCCAACCTCTCGTACCTCCTAACAGGAGCGTCAACACTTCTTCTCTGCACATGCCCAAACAATCACAGTCTTGCTTCTTTCATTTTGTCCTTCCCCCAAATGATCTCATTCCTAATCTTATCCCCGGGTATGATCACACATCTTTGGATAAAGTTAATTAATTTTGGATTCTTTGGTCTTGTTGAGGTTAAGCTATTTTTCAAATAAAATGTGACCAATAACCAACTAAGAAAACCACTTATTACAAATAAGATCTTGTTGTTGCATCGAAGGAGATAACGTTAACTAATCTGGCTGAACTTCGTAAAATGAAATGGTTGAATGATTAAATATTAGATTATTCAGGAATACACATTGAACATTGATATTACGCATTGAATTTCTAAATCTGCACTTTCGTACTCTAACCTAGTACCTTTTTGGTAGTGATGTTAATATAATTATTATTACCTTATTAACTTTTTTATTGACTTCTTCAACCTGACAACATCAATGAGTTGCTAGTTCAACTGCCCCTCGGAAGATAAGATCTTTAAGTACCATGCAATTGACACCCATTCTATATTTTAGAAACATTTATCATGATATTATAGGTTTTTCTAAAACACGCTCTTGTAATAATTGACATTACATGTTGATAAGTAGTAAGTTAATCTTCCATTAGTTGAAAATTTCAATTGTAGGAAGCTCATGTAGACGATAATTATAGATATATTATAATTTATGTAGGAATTGGATATATTTGTTTATATGTTAGTAATAGACAATTACTCCCGGAGCTTTTGCTCTGTGGTAAGAGCGCAAAATGTGATGTGTGGATCAGGCACATGTCAAGAGTTTGGACTCTACTGCAGAAAAGCCTGATATTCAAGTGGAGAAGAGTAGAGAGACATATCCGTTATCCACTGAGAGCCTCAAATGCCAGCTGCTCCTTTGGAATCTCTTGGTTGTCAAAAAGAAGTGATAGCTACTTCTGTCAAATGTAGAGTGTGCTTCTTGTCATAGTAATACATGGAAGTAATTTCCTCTTCTTTTTTGCTTCTGTTATCTTTTAATTGACCTTGAATTGTCGTGTTTTCTGATGAATTGAACTTTCTGGCTGATAGTTTGTCTTTTACTTTTTTGATGCCCCTGAAGAATTCTGCTTCTTCCTTCTTGTGGGGTGCATTTCTATAAAGGCTCCAGTGGTTCATATTTTTTTTTAAACTGAAACTATTTTTGGGCATTTGACAAAAGGAACTTTTGTGATATTTAATATGTTGTACTAAATGTGCTTCTGTGACCAACTAGTGTTGTTTAGATTGTGTATTAGCTGATGCCTGCTGTCAAGTAAGATAATAAATTGAATTTCCCTACCTTTCATTTGGTGCTGTTGGAATAAGTTGCTGAGAAGGTCATCTTTGTTGCTTTTACCCATGCATGCGAGATTAACCAGATCACACTCCTTTCTTCTCTTTCAAAATTATCACTTGTCCTTGAATTCCTCTTCAACGTCACCTTAGTCAGATGGAGATCATAGTTATGGAATTTGGTCAGTACTACTTACAGCATACCCTTTCAGAGATTATTCTGGTCATGCACCCTTTGAGTTCTACTTCAAGGAATTTATCCACAGCCATTTGTCGTTTGCATAATTGAAACATAATGTATTTTTTCCAACCTCTTGCCATGGTTACTGGTTCTGAAAATCATTGTTTGTACTGCTGATATCTTTGTTTTGTCAGGAAGCAACCTACAAGGGGAATGATTTTGATTATGGAGATATCAGCTTACAGCTTTCACTCAAAGCAGCTTACTGCCTAGCCTTCCGCTGTTTCTGACTACTTGTTTATCTCATGCAGATGAAGGGTGAGTTTTATCAACTGTTACCCTGTGGACATTCCGTTATCTGGGTGACAGTCTAGACCGCATCACTAGATTCCTAAAACAAGTTGATCCGTTAGCTGTTCTTTCACCAGCTTGTAGATCCTATGTTGTAGATAGCATGGTGTTCAATGACTAGCTAGAAGAATGAAGTGATATAGCTATTTCCTATATATCCGCGCTTTGGAAGGAACCTTTTTAACCTATGCGTCTCCTTGGTAGAGCTAAACTTGCTACTGATGTTCGTGATTGTAAGAGCTTTCTTAGGTTGTAGAAATAGCTTGTATATATGATCAAACTTGCTTATTCTGTACAGAAGCTTGTATTGATATCGTGTTTACTGGATAACTGTAGTTAAGTTCAAATGCTTTTGCTAGACAGAGGGAAGAACCTAGTATGTGGTCCAAGTTAGGAATGCTGGGAGTTTTGAAAGGATAAAAATGGCACAGGAAATATGTTACTGCCAAATTTCCCTCTGGATATGGCAATGCAAATTTTATTCAAATTATTGAATTCAGCCTTAGCTTAAACTTTTCTTTTTCATTGTGCTGTTTACCTTATTGAACACTAAATAAACTCATATTGCTTGGCTTAGTCAAGTTTTTTCAGTAACTTGAGCTGTGATGCTTTGAGTGTCAGTTGTTTTCTAATACTAGGAGATTCTCAGTTATTTGGTTGTATCTTTGCTCTTTCCCTTGTAAATGTTACTACTATTCATGCACTTGCTTTACATTATTGAATCACCATCTAGTGGTGAACATATACCAGAATTTAACAACTATTTATCTAGTATAAGCTCGCAAGTGGATTTTGTTCGAATTTAGGGTATACACAAATCGTATTTCAGAAAGGTTATCTTGTATCATGAACTTTAGAGTTCTCATTTTATTTTTAAAGTCAATGCTTAGTTAGACGTCATCGCATAAGCTAACTTTTGAGAGTTAATTTGTGCAACTATTTGGTGGTGTGGCACTGTTGATTGGACAGTGACAAGGAAGCCAACTGGACAATGATGCTGACTTGACAGTCAATGCTGATGTTTCAACTTATTGAACAAATATAAAAATCTTGATTTGAAGGATCATCATCAATTGACAGAGACTAATGAATATTGCCTGTTTTTGCCAAGTTTTCGGAAAAACTTGTCTTATAGAAAAAGTTTGTATTTGATGTGTTTGGTCAAACAAGAAAACAATGTGTTACTGAGCAGCAGCACATAGACAAACTTTCTTCTGTTGTGTAAAAACTACATCAATTTGCTGCTTTTAAGAGAAGATTCAGTTTTGCCAAGTTAAGATAAATATATCAAACTTGTATTCTGTGTTGGTAAAGGCAAAAAGATATAGCAAGAACTGAGAAAGCAGCAGTTAGTATATTGTATGGAGAGCCAAAAGTTTTGCTTTGACACAGAAAAACTTACATGTTATATGGCATAACATTGTCTTTAGTGCAGCAGAATCTGGATAATAGACATATCCGTTAATAGTATAAGCATATACAACTGATATAACGAGCTGTATCGATCAAATGGCCCCATGTTTTCCAACCCCCTCAAAAAGATTTAGAACTGTCAGATGGTGGTTCCATTCTTTTCAAGTTCGCGTTGCCTGGCTCTTTCCATCTTTCGCTTACGCCATTCCTCCACAACTGTAGAAAATTTTCATTATTGAAGGAAATGAGTTTAACGAAAAATCGTACAAAATCATGCTTTAACTGTTGCATTGCATTTGATCCTAGAAAAAAGAAAGGAATTCTGAAGCAAATTGTGCCTCACCCTCTCTTGAAGTTCCAAACAGTAAGACTTGTTAACGTCTAATGGTTTTGAAATGCAAGAAGAGTACTTTCTAGCCATAGATCTCGACATATCCAATTAAAGGAGCAGTATCTCACAGGTAAATTCCATTGTGACAGCAGAAAACACCGGCAAGAAGCAGATGAGAAAATCTGTACCACAGACACATTGCTAGCTCAGAATTCTATTTGCCATTCAAAAATGACAAGAGCTTTCAAGTCCATTTCATGTGGACCATGTTTGTTTATCATAACTATTTGTTCTCATTAGCACTTTGGATGACTCATGCATGGAAGGAGAATATACAAGGTAGGAGAAGCCCCTGAAAACCATCGTGAGGTTGTACCATATGCTCCAAAAGCACATGTAACTAGTAAGAGATGCACACAAAAAAGTC
>JAPFFP010000113.1:21934438-21946470 GCA_026153255.1 Solanum medicagineum
CTTTAATGTCTCGCAGCTTTTTGGAGTAAAATCTTGGCCCCTCTTCTAAAGTATCGTGTATGAAACTCCCAGCAGTGGCTGAATCTTTTTGGTCCCAAGATAAATCCTGGGTATTCTCTATTTTCAGTTTTCTCTATCAATTTCAGCTTAAAGTTGCAATCTTTACACACTTCAAGGCATTTTTTTGAATAAAAGAAGGTTTATGAACCACGTGTTTGATGATTTGCAGGCATAATTTAGTGTGTTTCTTCTGGTTGTAAGATGGCATTGACATTTCTTAGAGGGGTACAGCTTAACCCATCTATGTTATACCCATCTTCATATTTTGCAAGAAAACATGGTGTTTTGTATTGTTGTATGAGAAGTGCACAGACACAAACTGCAACTCAAGAAAAGGAACAGACTAAGTTGAAAGTTTCCACACAAAGCCAACCCAAACCAGTTGATAAGTTTCTGAAGGATTATGAGGCAGTTATAGGCATAGAAACCCATGTTCAACTTTCTACTCTTACTAAAGCCTTTTGTAGTTGCCCTTATAACTATGGTTCTCCACCAAATACCAGTGTTTGCCCTGTTTGTATGGGTTTGCCTGGTGCATTGCCGGTGTTGAACTCAAAGGTGATAGAGTGTGCAGTAAGAGTTGGCCTTGCACTTAACTGTACACTGTCTATGAATTCCAAGTTTGATAGAAAACAGTACTTCTATCCTGATCTTCCGAAAGGGTATCAAATATCACAGTTTTATATTCCAATTGCGAGTGGAGGTTATCTTGATGTGGATCTTCCACTCGAGTATGGCGGTGGCCATAGAAAGTTTGGCATTACCAGGGTGCATATGGAAGAAGATGCTGGGAAGCTGCTTCATACCGACGGTGGGAGCTACTCACAGGAAAGCACTCCTTCACATTTAAACCTTCGTATGCTTGTATTTTTTTTTCCTTTCTATTTTCTAACTGTTCGTTTCAGATAGCATATTTTTGTATTCATCAGATGCATCACATTGTAATGTTATGGCCATTGATGTTTGTATCAATTTGGGGTAATTTACTTTGTATATGTGCATGAATGGAGTTGAATTATTTCATCTAACATACTTGTTGCTTCTGTTGATAAAGTATTCCTTATCGTTTTAAGATTCACTATGAATTTTAGGCAGCTGTTTATTTGTTTGGTTCTCTGATACAGGTTGACTTAAATAGGGCTGGAGTCCCATTATTAGAAATTGTTTCTGAACCCGATATGAGAACTGGTATTGAAGCTGCAGAATATGCTGCAGAATTGCAAAGGTTGGTCAGGTATTTGGGAGTGAGTAATGGGAATATGCAAGAAGGATCACTTCGCTGTGACGTCAATATTTCAATTCGTCCTATCGGACAATTAGAGTTTGGTACAAAGGTTTGCTTGATGTACTTTCCATCTCTGTTGCTTTCCCTTATGCATAGGAGATACTAATTTATAGCTAGATGATTCAGGCTTAAAGATTCCAAATTGTAGTTTGCTTTCCTTTGTGTATGTTTTTCTGTCTTATCTTGTTCTGCCATTCTTCTGGATGGATGGTTCGATAACTTTTGTGTTTTAAGTGATACATTGGCTTCGCTTCCATTGTTCATCTATGCACTACAAAGAATGGCTCCTATAATCAGGTTAATGGACAACTTAGTTTAGCGGCAGGTGTATGTCCAGTTTGGCCAGTTATGAAATTCTGGCTTTAGCCTTAAACTTAGTAAGGGACTCTACTTGTCATTTGAATGTGAAGTGTCATGTATGGTAGGTCCTGGAGGAGTCTATATTTGCATGCCAAGTTTTATGAGCCCAGTATTTTATATTCGGATGAACATAATTTCAGCTTCATTTGGTGGAAACCGCTTTCGTTTGACAAACTTGAAACTGGAAACATGTTTAGCATGCAAATTTTTATTGTTTTTTAATTCCTCAAACTACATATTAAATGCCATTCAAAACTTTAAGTAAATGGCTAGATGTCCTTGTATTTGTCGCTAGAGCGACCATGATTTTCCCAATTTTGCAACTTTCATATCAATTACATTGATTCTTCTCCATTATGGATCAAGTTTCTACTTCATCTGGTGTTAATTCTCTATTGTTGCTCTTCTATGTTCAGGAAATTCTGCATACTGTTAAGTCAGCATTCTATATAATGAACTGATATATTTTATCTTGCGTCAGGTTGAAATTAAAAACTTGAACTCCTTCTCATCGATGAGTAGGGCCATTGATTATGAAATTTCAAGACAGGCGCTACTGCATAACCAAGGTCAGATTGATCAAATTGTACAGGAAACTCGTCTATGGGAGGAAGGTGCTCAGGTATGCAACTGTACTTTTTGATATTACTGCGGTGTGTCAGACTAGTTTACTCCAGTCTTTCCATGGAGAACTTATATGCTTAACTTTCTCATACATCTAGAGAACAGTAACCATGCGAAAAAAGGAAGGACTTGCTGACTATCGTTATTTCCCTGAACCTGATCTTCCTGGAGTTACTCTCACCAAGGAGTATGTGGACAGTATCCGTGAGTCATTGCCTGAACTTCCAGAAGATAAGCGTCGGAGGTATGAGAAAATGGGCCTAAGCATGCAAGATGTCCTATTTCTTGCCAATGACAACAATGTAAGTGCTTCTCTTTGTCAGGTCCTGCTTATACTGCCTTATTGGCATGTGGACACTCCAGTACTAAAATCTATCTTGCTGATGTTATTTCGTAAGGGTTTAACCTGTGCATGAAGTGCTTCCTGTTGGAAATTCGATATGATGCTTTAAATCCTTAAGCAGCTAAAGGACATTATTTGACTTTTAGATATGCATAAGTTCATTTAGCTGTATGTCCCTCGGAAATATCTACCTTCCCTTCTCCCTCCTTCCTTCTCTTACAATGCCCCAAAGAGACCAAAGTTGGGGGTGAGCGGGGGTTGGGGTGGTGAGGGGAGGATGATGTTGTTCAAGAACACTGCCATCCATGGACTTTATGGTTTAACATGGATGGATTTCCCTATTAAGTTTGTTTCAAAGGAGTCCTAAAGTATGACATGCCTTCATCATTGTGTTATTAAAATTTCTGGACTGTTGACATGCAAAATCAGGTCTTTTCCAGCTTTTCCCGTTATTTCTTCATAGAAATATCCAGAATCCACTGATAATTGAATGTATCAGATTGCAGATTTTTTTGATACAACAACTGCAGGAGGTGCTGATATAAAGCTAGCTGCCAATTGGATCATGGGAGATATTGCTGCGTACATGAAAAATGAAAAAGTGACTATCAATGAGATTAAACTTACCCCTCAAGAACTGGGGGAGCTGATAGCTTCCATTAAAGATGGGACTATCAGCGGAAAGATTGGGAAGGAGGTAATTACGCTTTAGGTGCTGATATAACTAAATTTTTATGATTGAAAAATCACATCTTATGTTTTTCCTATACATTTTAAAGTAGAACTTTTGTTTTGCTGATCTTCTTCACCATTTAGCATATTTTTGGGTGCTGAGGTTGCGGTTTGTGCAGTCACAAGTTAACCATCTGTTAGGCTTATGAATTTAATCTTTCTTGATTTCTTCTGTGAATCACTGACCTTCAATCGATTGCAGTCAATGTTTCCGTTGAGAAGCCCAGACTTGTTACAACAACAACAACATACCAAGTGGGTCTGGGCCTCTTCTAGCTCCTTCTATAGTCAACCTCTTGTACCTCCTTATTGGATGTCCTCGTACCTCCTCATTACATGTCAAAACCATCTCACTTTCTTTCCTCATCTTATCCGATGTTTCTTATTGGTGTTGATGGTTTGATTTACTATTTCTTTGAAATAGGATAACTGAAGATGGAACATATATCAAGAATTTAGCATATAGCCATATACCTTCTTCAGACAGTCATGACTGAGGGGCCAATTAAATGAGTCCCTATGTTAGCAGCAATGTAGTCTCTCAGTAACTTCAGTTTATTGTTGTACTGGACTGTGTGACGATCATAAGCTGTTGTTTGAGCATGAGAAATCGGTACTGATCAATAATCTTTCTGGCATGACTAGTTTGGCATGAATTTTTTTTTTATGATACATCTTAGTACGTGCATGGACAGTGCATATAGGAGAGGGAAAGAGTATCAACTTGTTCATGATCAGTAGCATTCTTGAGAAATGCATAAATATATGTTAATGGGTCACTTTCTTCATTGGCTTTACTTTGATCTACTCTGTTCAATTATTATGTTTCTGACTTATCAGTTGTTATTGAACTTTACAGATTTTATTTGAGCTAATCGCCAAGGGTGGAACTGTCAAGGGACTGATAAAAGAAAAGGATCTGGTTCAGGCAAGTCAACTTGCAATGTTACAAGAACTCTAGTATTTCCCTCTTGTTATAAATAATGATATAGTCAAATGATTTTGTTGTTTATCTTTTTAAAAAACCAAACAAATAAACTAGCAAGATCATAAACTTTTCACCTATCACCAATGACTATGTTCTCTCATTCTGATGGATAGAGTCAAGCTGTGTGTATATGTTTTTCAATTACACCGCCTCGAATAGGGATTTCTACCCTGAGCTATCTTGTCTGGAAACATCTTGATCTACGTGAACCATGTGTAATTCTGACTGACTGTCCTTGTAGTAATGTTTTTTGATGTTAATGTATTTAAAGAAGTGCTGCTTGTTGATTTACAGGAATGACAATTCGAAACCAGTTAAGAACTGAAGCTTATTCATTATTAAAGGAATCTAATGAACTTCTCCATTTTTGAATAAACAGATTGTTGACATTGCAGAGATTGAAAAAATGGTAGATAAGGTGATTGCAGATAGTCCAAAGCAGCTGGAACAATACCGTGGTGGTAAAACTAAACTGCAAGGCTATTTTGCTGGCCAGGTACGTTTGCATTCAGTTTTTGAAGTTTGTTGTTTTCATATCATGCTGGCTATTGATCAATATTTTTCACAATGTTGTGCTGATTACTAGGTGATGAAGGAATCGAAAGGCAAAGCAAATCCAAAACTTCTGAACAAAATCCTCTTGGAAAAATTAAATGCCAAAAGCTGATGTTGGCTCGTATGAGTTACATTTAGTTCTTTCATTTCCTGGTCCATATATGCATCATTAGACATTTGCTTCCTCTCTTATCATATTGCTTATGTTCCATTTGGATGGCGTGATGACTGTTACCATCCTTGCAATGTGATTTCAGCGATTCGCTACTGATGAAGCAGCGATGTTAACCAGTGATAATCTTGATATCTCCAACACGTGGAAGCACCCCATAAGAGCTGTCAGATGATTTGCAAATCATCAGGAGGACAAAGTTACCAGAGTTAGGATAGGCCATTACTTTTAAGATTATTCTGGACTAGTTCTTAATAAGTACAAGATGGTATAATTTTGGACTAATAAGTTCTGATTTATGTACTAGCAACAGGGGAGAATAAGCTACTTGTCAATGCAATTGCAGCTGATACTTTCTTCCTTAAAAGTGTAACTAAAGCATGCATCTTCACTGTGGATTCAATGTCATTTCCATATTTCTATTGATGAAGCTAGAATTTGCATGTTGTGGTTCTTGCCTGAAGGACTGATTTTTCAAATTAGGAAGAATATAGAACGTTGTGAAAAACTTGATATTTTTCTGACAAGGGTCTTTTGGAAACAACCTCTCTATCTCTATGAGGTAGTGATAAGGTCTGTGTAATTCACACTGACCTTGTGGAATTTCACTGGATATGAATATGTTGTTGTATAGTACGTTTGTGAAAAATTATCTAATATGAATAAAAAGTTATATACCATATGATATTCCTTAGTTTTGATCCTTCAAATAAACTATTAAATGTGTGTGTGTGAAAAATTGTTACCCTTTCAACTTGAGAGGCTGACATTCATTTGGTCTTTCTAGTGGTTTCTGCAAACAACAAAAAAGGGAATTAAGTTTAGGAATCACAATTTTATTATAGAAGAAAAAAAACTACCCTTTTGACTGATATACATAGATATCATATATATACACCATAAGCCTAAAAAGATGGCAGCCTCATATTCTTGTTTTCTTCCTTATTTACCGTTCCACTACCATTCCCACAAGCGCTGGTTTTATCATTAGGTAGAAAACCAACGTTTTACGGGTGGTGGTGGGCAGAGACCATATCATGGCAGATGGGAAGAACTCAACTCGAAAAATAATGGTGGTGGCTGATCCAACTCGTGAATCAGCCTCCGCCCTTCAATACGCCCTCTCTCATGCAGTCGCGGAGAATGACACGTTGATTCTTCTGCATGTAGGCAACCCTAATGCATGGAGGAATATTCTTGGTGCCTTGATCAAGAAGCCATCTCCAAACTCGTCCACGTCCACGTCCCCATCCGAAGGAAGAGGTGTAAATAGTAGTCCATTTGCTACTTTCTTTAGAAAGTCATTGCCAACATCCGCAGCCTCCTCCGAGGAGGCCGCAGAAGACGGTGGTAGTGGTGTCAAAGGGTGCAATGGAAAGGGATACATGGATTTTCTTGGGACAATGAAACATGCATGTGAAGTTGCAAAACCTAAGATTAAAGTTTGTACAGAGACGGTGGAAATGGATGGCAATGCAAAGGAAAAGGCTTCTGTCATACTTGCTAAATCTGCATCTCTTGGCATTGATACTCTTGTTATAGGTCAAAGGAGGAGTCTTTCTAACGTAATACTTCGGTGAGTTTATATTCTTTTCATATTATCTAAATTCAAAATGATGTCCGAGTTAGGCGCATGCTAAGTGGAGAAAAGTAGAGGGACGGAATCATATGATCCACCTAGTTTCAAACCCTCTTTTCCTAGAAAGCATCTGAACTACCTGCTACAAAACTACTGAGCAGGGGTAAAAATATAAGAAGTAGATACATATTTTCGAGTGTGATCATACAACTAAAAGTGCGAAAATGACAGCAGCCAGTGATTCAGTGAGATTTATCAACAACAGAACGAAGAATGGAACTTTACACAATCACAAATACTCCTTTACCTCCCTTCTCTTTTTTGCTGAATAAGTGTAAATCATGTTGCATTTGTGTGCCCAGGTCTAGAAGAAGTGTTTCACTAAGAGGGCCGGATATGGCAGATTATTTGATTGACAACAGCAAATGTACCTGTGTTGCAGTTCAGAAGAAGGGCCAAACAGCAGGATATCTTCTCAACACCAAAACTCATAGAAATTTCTGGCTCTTAGCATAATCCTAACTTTACATGTATAAAGTAGTTTCTTCATCTTCCTTCTTCAGGTTCTAAAATGGCTAGCACTCCATATAAACTTCTCTATGTTATTTGGTTTATCTACATAAGAGTTGCTGTTGTCAATTTTGTGGATATAAAATAGGAATAGATGTCATTTCATTCTGCTACAGTCATTGGGAAAGCTTAATGTAATGCCAAAGTGCAGGAACACAAACAATATTGTACATGCATTCTCTGAAAGTTACTGGACATATACTCTTTATCTGTGTCTACAACACCAAGATAGAAAACGATACAACCGGTGTGGGAGCAAAGCAAGCTGTAAATGAAGGAAACAAAAGACTATGGTTTCTAGTAATGCTGTAAATGAGATATGGAGCTTCATAGCTTTTTGTTTCAACCACCCCACCCTCAGGAGGATTAATAGTGTTCCCACTTACTCTCCAGTGCGACTCGAACCTTTGTGGAGATATAGATGAAATTGAATGTAATGAAGAAAATGTACAAAAGGTATAGATAATTTAAAGTTCATCATGCATTGCTTGTTCTAAGGGTACATTTAACTCGGGAACAACAGGATTCATCTGAATCTGAGCAACATTTGCACCTTGTCTATCAGCTTCAGCTATTATCTCCACCTGTCCGGCTGTTCCGGACTTCACAGCTTGAATGAGCTTACGCTGCAATTTGAGTATCCCCATCCGCTTTGAAACCACATACAGCACAACCAAGGAGAAAATAATAAATCCAACCACCAATATCACCCTGTTCACAGATTGCGTTAGTGTTTGCAGTAATGGTTAATTACACTTCCAAATAACGTAATGAACCAGCAGGGAATAGTATGATTCAGCAAAATTGCTATGCACTATAAACTCTGCAGTAGAGTTGCAAAGAAAAAGTCAATGTTATTTTACAAAGTATTGCCACATGGTACCTGTCCAGAATGTCCTGCCGTTGCATTGTGGACAGAAGGTTCCGAGTTCGCGAAAGCAAGGAGCGGTGGCCCTTGTATTCACTCTCGGCTTTCATTAATACGCCTGTTGATTCATCTGCAGTATCCAGAACATGTACATTGTCATCTAGCCTCAGTTTACATACTTTTCACATTTAGGATAGGAAGAATGACATCCAAAAGTCATGGAAGCAGTTATCATCACAAAGGGAAATGGATAATAAAGCCCACGTTGTTGCCATCTTATGATAGCTGTATCTCTTGAATACGCCATTGCCTCGTCAAAGTAACCAAACTGTTTCATGCACGATGTACCACATTGAATATGTAGACTCATCAAGTCATGTAATGAATAACATCAATGTATTTCTGGTCATGTTCTAGTTATATTTTTCCTTCCAACCATTAATTAAGGCTTTAGGCTGCTGATAGTGTATATCTATAGGGTTAGTTTTACAATAAGGTAAACATATTTAAGTGCACTTGATCTAGTAGATAACCAGGGTGCTTAGTCCAAAAACACAAGACCTGACTCTTTCTTTTATAAACATATGGAAAGATGCTAATCTGTAAGTTGAGCTTTGACCAACAAAAAGGGCATATATTGGAAATTGAGGTTTACAATATTTTATTTTCCACTACTTCAGATACATAATCAAAAGTAGCGGAAGTAAAATTTATTCAAAAGCAAACAAGATACTTTTCAAACTGGACTTGTTTTCAAAAATTTCATTCTATAGAATGTTTGATACACTTCATAACATGTGTCAAGAAGCGATCTTATCATTTATTTTGTATGGTATTTTTTTCTTTTGAAATTATCATTTATTTTGTGTGGTATTAAGAACTGCATTGTTTGACACACCTTTTGTTATAACACCATTCTTTAAAGAAATATCTTATATCCCCTTGAAGAGAAGAAGAGGAAAGTGGAAAATTTTAGAAGTAAAGACAACAACCTTTCATTTCAATATGCTTGTCCTTAGAGTAAAAACAACAGAATAAATTGCAAAAGATCTAGAGAAGACAAGAAAAACATCATCCGGATGAAACAACATAAAATAAACTGATAATAAAGACATATCACGACAAGAGTGACTGTCATTCATAATCATGGAAAGGTACTTACCAACTGTCATTAGAGTGCTTGCACTTCTTTCAACCTCCTGTAAACATATTACAAACGACAAGAGAAGAAGCAGTGTTATGCAACATAAAAAGCTCATACATAAATACATCGAAAAAATAAATAAAAATAAAACGAATATCTTAAGCCAAGCAAATGAAAATAGAAGAAAGATGGTAATTACCTGAACCATAAGTTGGCGAGTGCGGCGCAGGCTCTCCGTGATGCTTTCAGCTGCAGATGTCATTCCAGCTTTTGTCCTGGCAAAAGAAACATTGTGATACTTCTGCCCTCAAAAACACAGACAGATGACTTTTAAAGTGGATAAAACCATGGTGACATAAAGACTTAAAGGGTATCACATACTGTAGATTTCGTCTGCGAACTGTAGATTCTTCCCCACCTCCCAACAGAAGCTCCCTCTGACATCATACAAAGGCAGATTTTAGTATGACACATTTTCCAAATATTGGTCCCAAAGAGGATAAATTGCTGGCAAAAGATTTCCATAGTTCAAAATCATCAAGGCATATTCAACATGATATCTATAAGCCACAATAAAAGATAAAATGCAGGATGTTGACAAGTTAATGATTCTGACATGCTAAATGGTACTTATCTTCTATAAAATAAACAAACTACCTCTTCTTGAGCAGCTTTCCTCATGTTTGCCTTTGCTTGTAAATTAGCATTTCTTAAACTCAACCTCAAGCTGCAACATACATTTAAAAGATCATAAAGGGAGATGAAAGAATATAGTACTAACTAACTTCATACACATGAATACACACAAAGTGAACTTTTATTGTTATCCAATATATGGATCCTTTACTTCTACTATTGTGTTCTTAGCTTAATCCACAATGATTCTAGGAGAGTTAGGTGAAAAAACACAACTTCCCTCCTTAATGTCACACTTCCGAACTGGTACATTCAGAGACTGACGTGATAAACAGACAAACCATTCGGACAACCTTCTCTTATGCTATCCTCTATGTGTGGTAATTGCGTACTTTGTTTTGATATGAAAGCTTCTTGTCTTGTCCCATCATGCATTGCAGCACATCTATCTTATTCACATTTTTGACCAAGTGTAATTTTATTGATAATGAGAAATTTCCCCTCTACAAGAGGTATACCAGCATGTAGAGAACTCTACATAAAGATATATTTACAGTTGAAACTACAGCAATTTGAAAAATGTCATCCTTCCGGATATCAATTCATCCATTACTAGGTTAACTACAAGCCAATTTGGTTTAAAAGTTAACCAGACAAACAAAAACCATATTTTGTCAAGGTCCATACTGTATTACCAAGTAAGAGAAACCAAAACACAAGACAAATCTTAATCTTTCCTATTCTCAACCAAAATCTCTAACTTCCTCACATTACTCTTGTATAAAGTATGGGAATGAAACAAGCGCAAAAAGCAAAGAATACAGCTGAACAAACTAGTTCAGTATGGAGAATTCTCTAATTGATCATCTGAAAGCCAGTGGCGGAGACAGTATTATAACCAAGGGGGTTCAAAATGTGAAAAGTAAACACCCAAAGAAGCCAAATGAGATTCAACACATGCTATATTATGCATAAAAAAATAATTTTAACCACGTATAAATATGTAATTTTCCACTTGGCCGTGGCCTGCTGAAAGCAAGAAACTTGAATCATCCCCATTTCTTATTCAACTTCCCAACCCAAAATTTCTGAATTCCTCACATTACAATTCTACAGTTAGAATGAAACAGCTCCAAATAAAAGGATACATATGATTCATATAAAAGAACCCAAATAGGCATATTTGTTCTTATAACTACCTTTGGATCTGGGTTTTCCATGATTGTGCCAAAGACACAGTTTTTTCAACTTGATCATCTGAAGGGAGTTGTGGGGCTAAGAGATCAAGCTTAAATTGAAGTGATTGAAGCAGATTCATCCCATCCTGAGCAAGACCATTCAATCTAGGAAGTGAACTTTTCTCTTCTGAAATTGATCTTGTTGTTCCTGATTTTCCATAATCATGAATGGATTTGATGTGTTCTTGGGTCTGTTTGTATGTTTCTTCTAACTCTTTCTTCACGTTTTCTACTTCCTCCACCACTTGGTCCATTTGGGGTTCCTTCAATGGTGAATTTTAGCAGAGAAGGATTTTGGGAATTTCGTGGGAAGAACAACTCATTTTGATTCTTGAATATAGAGGTATTGATTTTGTAATTATTCAATTTTGAAATGAATGTCATTCGAATTAAATTAAAATTAATTTTGTTTAGATACAAATTTTCTTTTTCTTTTTCTTACTTATGAGTCGATTTTACTAATTTAGCCACATATACGGGATGTTCGATTTGGGATTTTCAAATTTTAATTCCATAATGTGATACTTCAATTTGGTATAATAGCATATCAACAAATAAGGAAACACCAAAAAAAGCAAATTGATACAATATTTATCTATAACAATTTCAATCCATATAAGGTAAAAGGAATTCATTTTACCAATATTTATTTTAATGGATCACTCATATTTTCTAAATAGATTATTATAGATTGATCTATTTTAAAATTTAATACAAGTATGGTCAAACTGGGTAAAATATGGGTACCCATGTAGATCCATAGATCCCTACTTCATAATAAAAAAATTTTAATTGCACAAAAGAAAAATTTTTTGTGCATGAATTTTATTAAAAAAATTTGGAGGCAAGAGTGGGGTAAGCGGATGAGGGTAGGGTGG
>JAPFFP010000113.1:21946570-21964159 GCA_026153255.1 Solanum medicagineum
CCTGGTAGGATTTTATGGCCCAAGGAAGGCGAAACAGGCGATTTCGGCCATTTTCCGTGGGTGTTAGCCCACGGATTTTGGCGCTGCGTGGGGTTCCGGGAAAAGATGGGCGTTCGTTCACACGGGTAGGTCGGTAGGGAGCCCTACAAGCGGCTAGGTGGCCCGGTGGCATTGGCGGGAGCCTGGTAGGATTTTATGGCCTAAGGAAGGCGAAACAGGCGATTTCGGCCATTTTCCGTGGGTGTTAGCCCACTGATTCTGGTGTTGCATGGGGTTCTGGGATGAGATAGCCGTTTTATCACACGGGCGGGTTGGAAAGGAGCCCGACAAGTGGTCCAGGTAGCCCGGCGGCATTGGCGGGGCCTGGTAGGATTTTATGGCCCAAGGAATGCGAAACATGCGATTTCGGCCATTTTCCGTGGGTGTTTCCGTAACACCCACGGATTCTAGCGCAGCGTGGGGTTCCATGATGAGATGGCCATTTTATCCTATGGGTTGGGTCAGTAGGGAGCCCGGCAAGCGGCCTAGGTGGCCCGGCAGCGTTGGTGGGGGCCTGTAGGATTTTATGGCCTAAGGAAGGCGGAACAGGCGATTTCGGCCATTTTCCGTGGGTGTCAGCCCTTGGATTCTGGCGCTGCATGGGGTTCCGGGATGAGATGGTTGTTTTATCATACGGGTGGGTCGGCAGGGAGCCCGACAAGCGGCCCAGGCAGCTGGGCGGTGTTGGCGGGGGCATGGTAGGATTTTATGGCCCAAGGAAGGCGAAACAGGCGATCTCGGCCATTTTTCGTGGGTGTTAGCCCACGGATTCTGGCGCTGCGTGGGGTTCCGGGATAAGATGGCCGAAAAATTACATGTAGTGGGTCGGCAGCGAGCCCGGCAAGCGGCCCAGGTGGCCCGACGGCGTTGGCTGGGGCCTGGTAGGATTTTATGGCCCAAGGAAGGCGAAACCGGCGATTTTGGCCTTTTTCCGTAGGTGTTAGCCTACAGATTCTGGCGTTGCGTGTGGTTCCGAGATGAGATGGTCGTTTTATCACACAGGTGGGTCGGAAGGGAGCTCGGCAAGCGGCCTAGGTGGACCGGTGGCGTTAGCGGGGGCCTGGTAGGATTTTATGACCCAAGGAAGGAGAAACAGTCGATTTCGGTCGTTTTCTGTGGGTGCTAGCCCACGGATTCTAGCGTTGCGTGGGATTCCGGGATGAGATGGCCGTTTTATCACACTGGTGGGTCGGCAGAGAGCTCGGCAAGCCGTCTAGGTGGCCTGGTGGCATTGGCGAGGGCCTGGTAGGATTTTATGGCCCAAGGGAGGCGAAATAGGCGAATTCGACCATTTCCCATGGGTGTTAGCCCACGGATTCTGGCGTTGCGTGGGGTTCCGGGATGAGATGACTGTTTTATCACACGAGTGGGTCGGCAGGGAGCCTAGCAAGCGGCCTAGGTGGCCCGACGGCGCTGGAGGGGTCCTGGTAGGATTTTATGGCCCAAGGAAGGCGAACAGGCGATTTCGACCATTTATCGTGGGTGTTAGCCCACGAATTCTGGCGCTGCGTGGGGTTCCGGGATGAAATGGCCATTTTATCACACGGGTGGGTCGGCAAGTAGCCCGGTAAGCAGCCCAGGTGGTGTTGGCAGGGGCCTAGTAGGATTTTATTGCCCAAGAAAGGCGAAAAAGGCGATTTCGGCCATTTTTCGTAGGTGTTAGTCCATGGATTCTAGCGCTGTGTGGTGTTTCGGGATGAGATGGTCGTTTTATCACACGGGTCGGTCGGCAGGGAGCCCGACAAGCAACCTCGGTGGCTCGGCAGAGTTGGTGGGGTACTGGAAGGATTTTCTTTCCCAAGGAACGCGAAACAGGTGATTTCGGCCATTTTCCGTGGGTGTTAGCCCGCGGATTCTGGCGCTGCGTGGGGTTCCGGGATGAGATGTACGTTTTATCACACAGGTGGGTCGGCAGGGAGCCCGGAATGCGGCTCAGGTGGCCCGGCAGCGTTGGCAGGGGACTGGTAGGATTTTATGGCCCAAGGCGAAATAGGCGATTTCGACCATTTTTCGTGGGTGTTAGCCAACGGATTCTGGCGTTGCGTGGAGTTCCGGGATGAGATGGACGTTTTATCACACGGGTGTGTTGTCAGGGAGCACGGAAAGCGCCCTAGGTGGCCCGGCAGCATTGGCGGGGGACTGGTAGGATTTTATGGCCCAAGGAAGGCGAAACAGGCGATTTCGTCCATTTTCGTGGGTGTTAGCCCACGAAATCTAGCGCTGCGTGGGGTTCCAAGCAAAGATAGTTGAAAAATCATACAGGTGGGTCGGCAGTGAGCCCGGTAAGCGGCCCAAATGGCTCGGCGGCGTTGGAGGGGGCATGGTAGGATTTTATGGCCCAAGGAAGGCGAAACAGGCGATTTCAGCCATTTTCCAAGGGTGTTAGCCCACGAATTCTGGCGCTGCGTGGGGTTCCGGGAAAAGATGGCCGAAAAATCACACGGGTGGGTTGGCAGCGAGCATGGTAAGCGGGCCAGGTGTCACGGCAGCGTTGGAGGGGGCTTGGTAGGATTTTATGGCCCAAGGAAGGCGAAACAGGCGATTTCGACCATTTTCTGTGGGTGTTAGCCCACGGTTCTGGCGCTACGTGGGGTTCCGGAATGAAATTGCCGAAAAATCACTCGTGTGGGTCGGCAGCGAGACCGAAAAGTGGCCCAGGTGGCCCGGCGGCGTTGGCAAGGGCCTGCTAGGAATTTATGGCCCAAGGAAGGCGAAATAGGCGATTTCGGCCATTAACACCCACGGATTCTGGCGCTGCGTGGGGTTCCGGGATGAGATTGCTGAAAAATCACACGGGTGGGTCGGCAGTGAGCCCGACAAGCGATCTTGGTGGCCCGGCAGCGTTGGTGGGTGCCTGATAGGATTTTATGGCCCGAAACAGGTGATTTCGGCCATTTTCCGTGGGTGTTAGCCCACAGATTCTGGCGCTGCGTGGGGTTCCAGGATGAGATTGACGAAAAATCACACGGGTGGGTTGGCAGAGGCCCAGGTGGCTCGGCGGCATTAACGGAGGCCTGATAGGATTTTATGGGCCAAGAAAGCTGAAACAGACTATTTCGACAGATTTGTGGGTATTACCTTAAGGATTCTGGCGCTGCATAGGGCTCCGGAGCAAGACTCCCTAAAAATCATACGTGTGGGTCTGCAACAAGCCCAACAAGAGTCTCAGGTGGCTCGGCGGCGTTGGCAGAGCCCCGGTAGGATTTTATGGGCCAAGGAAGCCGAAATAGGTGATTCCGACAGATTTCTATGGGTGTTAGCCCACGGATTCTGGCGCTGCATAGGGCTCTGGTGCAAGATTCTCAGAAAATCATATGAGTGGGTCTGTAACGAGCTTGGCAAGAGGCCCAGGTGGCCCGTCGGTGTTGGCGGAGGCCTGGTAGGATTTTATGGGCCAAGGAAGATGAAACAGGCGATTTCAGTAGATTTTTGTGGGTGTTATCCCATGAATTCTGGCGATGCATGGGGCTCTGGTGAAAAATTCCCAAAAACTCACATGAGTGTGTCTGCAATGAGCCCGGAAAGAGGCCCGAGTGGCCCGAGTGGCCCGATAATGTTGACGGAGGCCTGGTAGGATTTTATGTGCCAAGGAAGCGAAACAGGCGATTTTGGCATATTTCTGTGGGTGTTAGCCTACGGATTCTGGTGCTACATGTGGCTCCGGTGCATGATTTCTGAAAAATCATACGAGTGGGTCCGCAACGAACTCGGCAAGAGGCCCAGGTAACCCAGAAGCGTTGGCGGAGGCCTAGGATTTTATGAGCAAACGAAGCCAAAATAGGCGAGTTCGACAAATTTCTGTGGATGTTAGCCCATGGATTCTGGCGTTGCATGGTGCTCCGACGCAAGATTCTCGAAAAAACATAAGAGTGGGTCCGCAACGAGCCCGACAAGAGGCCCAGGTGGCCCGGCGGCGATGGCGGAGGCCTGATAGGATTTTATGGGCCAAGAAAGCCGAAACAGGCTATTTCGACAGATTTGTTGGTATTAGCTTACGGATTCTGGCACTGCATGGGGCTCCGGAGCAAGATTCCCTAAATATCATATGTGTGGGTCTGCAACAAGCCCAGGAAGAGTCCTAGGTGGCTCAGCGGCATTGGCGGAGGCCTGGTAAGGTTTTATGGGCCAAGGAAGCCAAAACAGACGATTCCGATAGATTTTTGTTGGTGTTAGCCCACGGATTATGGAGCTGCATGGGTGTCTGGCGCAAGATTCCCAAAATATTATACGAGTGGGTCTGTAACGAGCCCGATAAGAGGCCCAGGTGGCCCGGCGGTGTTACCCAGAGGCTTGGTACGATTTTATAGGCAAAGGAGATCGAAACAGGCGATTTTGGCAGTTTTTTTGGGTGTTAGCCCACAGATTGAGGCGCTGCATGGGGTTCCAACGCAAGATTCCCAAAAAACCATACGAGCGGGTCTGCAATGAGCCCGACAAGAGGCCCAGGTGGCCCAGTAGTGTTGGCGAACGCCTCGTAGGAATTGATGGGCCAAAGAAGCGGAAACAGGTAATTTCGATAGATTTCTGCGGGTGTTAACCCACAGATTCTGCCGCTGCATGGGGCTCTAGCACAAGATTCCCAAAAAATAAATCATACAAGTGGGTTCGCAACGAGCCCGACAAGAGGCCCAGGTGGCTCGGCGGCGTTGACGGAGGCCTGGTAGGATTTTATGGGACAAGGAAGACGAAATAAGCGATTTCGGCAGATTTCTTTGGGTGTTAGCCCACGGATTCTAGCACTGCATGGGGCTCCAGCGTAAGATTCCCAAAAAATCATACGAGGTGTCGACCAAAGAGCCCGAAAAGAGGCCCAGGTAGCCACACGGTGTTGACGGAGGCCTGGTAGGATTTTTTGGGCCAAGGAAGTCGAAACTGGTGATTTCGGCTGATTTCTGTGGGTGTTAGCCCACGTATTCTGGCGCTGCATGGGGCTCTGGCGCAAAAGTCGTGAAAAATCATACGAGTGGGTTCGCAATGAGCCCGACAAGAGGCCCAAGCGGCCCAGCGACATTGGTGGAGGCCTGGTAGGATTTTATGTGCAAAGGAAGCATAAAAAAGCGATTTCGGCAGATTTTTGTGGGTGATAGCCCACGGATTCAGGCGCTGCATGGGGCTCCGGCGCAAGATTCCTGAAATATCATCCTAGTGGGTCCGCAACGAGCCAAGCAAGAGGCCTAGGTGGCCTGGCGACGTTGCTGAAAGCCTAGTGAGGTTTTATCGACAAGGGAAGACGAAACAAGAGATTTCGGCAGATTTCTGTGGGTGTTAGCCAACAGATTTTGGCGCTGCATGGAGCTTTGGCGCAAGATTCCCAATAACTCATACGAGTGGGTCCGCAACGAGCCCAGCAAGAGGCCCAAGTGGCCCGGCGGCATTGGCGAAGGCCTGGTAGGATTTTATGGGCCAAGGAAGCTAAAAATAGGAGATTTCAGCAGATTTCTGTGGGTGTTAGCCCACGGATTCTGGCGATGCATGGCACTCCGACGTAAGATTCCCGAAAAATCATACGAATGGGTTCGCAAAGAGCCCGGCGAGAGGCCCAAGTGGCCCGACGGCGTTGGCGGAGGCCTAGTAGGATTTTATGGGCCAAGGAAGACAAAATAGGCTATTTCGACAGATTTTTGTGGGTGTTAGCCCACATATTCTGGCACTGCATGGGGCTCCGGTACAAGATTCCCGAAAAATCATACGAGTAGATCCGCAACGAGCCCGGCGAGAGGCCCAGGTGGCCCAATGGTGCTGGCGGAGGCCTGGTAGAATTTTATGGGCCAAAGAAGCCGAAACAGTCTATTTTGGGAGATTTCTGTGGGTGTTAGCCCACGGATTCTGGCGCTGCATGGGGCTCCAGCTTAAGAATTCTGAAAAATCATACGAGTGGGTCCACAACGAGGCCGGCAAGAGGCCAGGATCGTTGCCGGAGACCTGGTAGTATTTTATGGGCCATGAAAGCCAAAACAAGCGATTTCGAAAGATTTATGTGGGTGTTAACACACGGATTATGGCGCTGCATAGGGCTCCAACGAAAGATTTATTTTTGGCATGGCTATTAAACTTGTTCAATTTCACTAATTTAGCCACAGTACAAGAATTATCTTTTTATTACTTATAAAAAGTAATTCAATAGAATTAATTTCTACACTTGTAAGATAATTTCTTATTTAAATTAATAATTCAAACAAATTAAAATAAGTAAACTTTGTCCATTGAGCTACCAGCCCCACCCCGTCTCCCCTGGATCTGTTTCCGAGAGTACCCTCAAAGACGGGAACCTTTCCTCTCCCCAGCGATCACAGGTTAAGAAGATGTGAACGCGCGTTTATACAAGCGTTTCCAAAATATTGTACTCGTCTCATGATTTTCACGCACTTCATTTAACTGTTAAACCACACCTTTGTTGGACATCATTATCAAGAAATAAACAAACTCTCATACTTAGGTATCAAACTGTTACTCATAGCTAAATCAAAATCAGGCATAAAATTAGAACATAATTCACCCTCAGTTACAAGGTGATGATGAGCCATACACAGGTGGAGAAGCTAAAACTAACCCAAAATTGCTGCAGCCACTGTAAGTTGAATTGCTCATTCCTTGAGAGTTCAAAAACTAACAATAAGTTTCTATATACCAAACTTGAGACTGACGGTGAGTTCATCTAAGGGCAGTTGAAGGTTCCGCGGAGAGATTAGTAGTGCCAAAATTACGATGCTTACCATCAGCGACGTTTGTTAGCAGAAAACCATAACTAGGAAGTTGATTTATTAGAAGAGTTTCCAATTGGCAGGCTATGCTCTTGCCAGAGACTAAGAAATATAGGATTGATGCATTTTCCATCCCCTCCTTCAAGCGATGAGCACGCACTCGGCCCTGAAGATCATCAGTCTGTACATATAATAAGAAAGAAGAATTTTAAGCTATAACATATAAATGGAAGTAATAGCTCACAATTCCAGCAAGGAAGACTAGCGTTTGCACTGTCGCGCCCACAGACTTCATTAGATAACTAAATGATTGTCTGTCTATTCGCCATTTATTTCAAAATATCTTTGAACATAATTACCTCCACAACTTAAACGTTTCGGAAAAAACGAACTTCTAAAAATACTGAAAATAGAACACTTATTCAGTCATTCGCCACAAACTTGCGTAACAGAACAATTTTTAACAACAAAATGAGGCTCAATTCTGCATGGACTGCAGAATGTGCAGGCTTCCTGCAACTCGTAAGCATCTCAATACAATTAAATATCACTTAAAAAATTGATTTGACAAAGTATGGTTGCACTTTAAGACTCAAACAGGAAGAAGGAAAAAATGTACCTGTCCGACATACAACTTTTTGTCAGGTCTTAGCACTATATAGACACTTGAAGCACCAATTGTTGATGGAGCTGGCTGTTCCCTGGCAGCAATAAGAACACAATTCACCGTTGCCACTTCTGATGGATTTTTCATTTTATACAGCTCAGTTAACTTCTTCTGACAAATACGACTGACAGCATCTTCGAGTTTCTTGCTTGAAATTCCCATTTGCTGCATTAACTTTGTGTTAGAATCCAAAGCTATTTGTCTCGTACAATTTAACTCGTAAGAGCTTTTGTCTGTTCTATTGAGGTCAATATCTGAACAAAGAGGTCTTATTTGGCCTTTCTTCTTTGGTATCTGATTCCCGTAAGCTGAGTTATACAATTCCTCTGCTCTTTGGATTAATATTTCTGGAATTCCTTCTCTCTGAGCTGTTTCAAATGCTAGACTCTCTTTACAGACCCCATCAATGAGTTTCCAAGTTGGTATTGGTTGACCATCAACGTACTCAACTCCCATTGCTTTATACACAGTCTTCTTGATTTTCAGGGGTAAATCAAAAATTCCATGCAAGTGGGTTGATACAATTCCCAAACAGCCAATTGAGTCCAGGGTTTCTATGAAACTTCCAGCAATACATGTCCCTTTTGCCGTTTCTGTTCCTCGACATATTTCATCTATAAGTACAAGACTGCTTGAAGTGGCACCAGTAATCAGAGAACGAATTTCAGACATTTCGATCTGAGGCATGTTAGACAACTAAGAGTCAGAATGTTGCCTTCAAACTCTACTATGTCAGCAAGGCAAAAAGAAAAATGATGAATGGAAACACCAACACCTAGTGTCAAGATTATTATACACAAACGAATGAAATAGCTTCACTCTCAGAAAGAAATATGGTATAGGTGGAACTAACATAATTATCACCTACAGATCAATCCAAGAGAACAATACAAAGGAAGAAGACTCCGAAATAAGAACCAGTTTGATGGCCAGAAGAGAGAGATTACCTTTTTTACCATAATATACTATAGAAGATCTATGCACTAAAGATTCTTTTGTCAAGAAGGGCACATAGTTCTTGTTGTACATCCATTATAGTCGATCCACTCTATGGGATGAAGAGAATAAGAAGATCACTTGTGCCAAATGTCTACCTAAACCACTCATGGAATTGTGCATCCCTCTTGACTAAGGATTGAAATCAAATACAAGTAGTCTTAGCAAGCAAAACTCATCAACAACAAATGCAAACAAAAGTGAAATGATTATCTGCTACAATCGCAGCAAGCATCATGATACAGCACCTATGTCTTGGTTTATTTGCAGATAAATTAATAGGTTTCTAGCAAATAGAATAAGTAGCTACAAATCAAGGATATAGAACATATTACCTGAAATGAACTTTTTCCATCAACAGGGCTATCATATGATTTCATATGCAGCATAATTGAGTCAAAATGAGGAATGACAGCTGATTCAGCTGGAACCATGAATCCACAAATTCCTAGCAATGCAGCTGCACATAATGATCGCAGCAAGCTTGATTTGCCCCCACCATTTGGACCAGTCAAAAGAAACATGGACTGCATATCTACTGTATTCTGTACACCAGTCCCTCGTGCCGCATCAAACCAATAAGGAAATAGACCAACTATCTTCATTCCCACAGTTCCATTAAGTGCCTGTGTCCCCTGCATTTTAATGCCATGTAAAATGGAGCACATGAATAACAGATAAAATATGAAGACTTCCCCATTGAATAAGACCAGGATGACTGGATGAGGTTTGTATTCCATGTCATATTTTACTCCTTATGTGACCAGCCAAGGTTTAGATGGGGAGGCCTGACCAGGGTCAGAGCTCAGGAAATTGGAGAGAAGAGTTGGTGGATATGGGGAGTAGTGGTTACAAAGATGACATGTAGACTAAGACAATTGACCACATAAGGGAAGAAACTAGAGACGTGTTAGGGGTCTCGAGAAGAGTATCACAGGTGGGCACAAAGAGGTTGATAGTGGAATGGAGAAGTCCAATGAAAAGTGGAAACCAATAAGGCTACTTACTCGGCATTAGTGGAAAGCATAGACGAGGAGAATAAGAGGAATGCGGAGAGATAAGACAGCAAAAGAAGCAAACGAAGCTAGCGGTCATGATGCCCAAACCGGAAGCTTCTGAGCACTTGTATTAAGAGCTCAAGGGAAAGGGCGGGGATAGAAAGTTGTATAGGCTCGCCAAGACGAGAGAGAGGAGGGTTCGTGAGCATGACCAAGTGAAGTGCATCAAGGACGAAAAAGGTGAAGCGTTGGTAGAAGAGGCACGTTAGAGAGAGATGGCGGACATTTCCACTAGCTCTTGAATAAGAAGCGGGCATGGATATCATGTTGCCAGAATTAAAAGCACTCTGAGAGTTAAAGAGATTTTGGATATTGCAGGTGCATACAGATTGTGGAGATCAAGGAGCCATTAGTACGATGAGAAGGGGAAGAGCAACGGGGCCAGATGAGATCTCAATAGAGTTTTGGAATAACACGAGTGAGACAGTATGGAGTGGCTAAGTTTCTTAGTGTCATTTTATGGACAGCTAAAATTCCAAAAGAACGAAGATGGAGTACAATGGTGTCATTGTACAAGAAAAAAGGTGGTAGTTGATGTGTCGTGAATTTAAGATACTTTCGACGTCTAAAATAGTAAATAGTGCGAATCCCAAGCACGTTTTGTGTTTATGATGTGTGTTTTGTGTCCTTGTGCAGGAAATCAGGTGGAAGCATGAATTTCTGGATGATTTGAGGAAGCTGAGTTGAAAGGTGCAGAGTGGCCCTCATACGGAACCCACCATAGGCCGTGGAGCACAACACGCCTTGTGGTGGGCTGTCGTGGAACATGCGAAGGAATGAAGAAAAGAGAAAATTCCCAAGTTAGGTTCCATGGACCCCTTCATGGGCCGTGGAACTCACCATGGTTCGTGGAATGTATCATGAAGGGCATATGCTGAAACCAGGAAAAGATGGCCAAATCAAAGTGAAACTCCAGGGTACCCTTCACGGGTCCCGAAGACCGCCATGGGCCGTTAAGTGTTCGTAGTACTGAGCTATGAGTTGGAAGAAGGGGCCAAGTGTATTTCCATGAGACCCACTACGAGCCGTGGTGAGTGGGGGATGACCTGAAGACTGAAACATGCAAGTGGCATACCATGAAACCCTTCACGGGCCATGGTGTACACCATGGATCGTGAAGGTTGTCGGTGACTCATACCAAACCAGTTTTCCTATTTTTACTAGGAATTAGGTTTGCCATATGTATAAATAGCATTTTTAGTTATTTTGTTACTATTATTGAATGCTGGAATGACTTGTACGACAGAGAGACAAGACCTACTTGATGTTTGAAGCTTAATATATTATATTCATCTTCTTATACAATTTTTCGGACTCGTGTTTCAATCTTTTCTTCTTTGTAAGTACGCAACTGACCACAATCCTAGCGTAAGTCTCATTCTATCTATGCCAAGTTCCTGCTCAGTTTTACTCACTGATTCCAGCTACTAGTTTTAACAAACCCCCAATTTACTTCATGCATTGTTGTTTTGGGGAAATAGAAACTTCAGTTGAGAAGCAATAGCTAATAGATTTGTTCCTTGTGAGATCGACCACGACTCTTAGTTGGGTAAATAAACTGCTAACAAGCATCCATATTCTGTTTAAAGAGCGCGTTTGAACGTTATCAATATCCAGCATTGCAACAACTATAAGGGTATCAAGCTACCAAGTCATACCATGAAAGTTTAGGAAAGGGTGGCTGAAATAAGGATGAGTAGGGGTATGTTTATATCAGAAAACCAATTCAAATTTATGTCGACACAGTCGATAAAGAGTCATCCACCTTGTCAGGAGATTGTTGCAATAGTATAGGGACAAGAAGAGAGACATATACATGGATGATGTCCATCAACCTAGAAAAGACGTACAATAAAATCCCTAAGGAGGTCTTCTAGAGGTGTTTGGAGGATAAAGGTACCCATAGGCTACATTAGGGCGATTAAGGACATATACAGTGGAGCTAAGACTTAGGTTAGAATAGTGGGAGGTAACTTGAGACACTTTTTGGTCATGATGAGTTGTTCCAAGAGTCAACCCTTGGCTCAGTCCTTTTTTGCATAGTCATCAACGAAATGACATGGATATTCAAAAGGAGATGTTGTGGTGTATATTAGTTATAAATGACATAGTCCTGATAGATGAACTGCGCGGTGGAGTTAATGATAGCTAGAAGTTTGGAGAATAAATCCTAGAGCCTAAATGTTTCAAGTAAAGCAAGACTAAAATAGAGAACTTGGGTGCAAGTTCAGTGACGTTACACGTAAGGCAATGGTGGAAGTGAAGACTGATGCACAAGTCATACTCGAAAGTGGAAGCTTCAAGTACCTTGGGTCCATAATCCAAGGAAATAGGGAGATTAACGATGTTGTAACATGTAGTATTGGAGTAAGATGCGAGAAATAGAGGCTAATGAGCGATAAGAATGTGTCATCAAGGCTTAAGGTAAGTTCTACAAATTGGTGATGGGCCAATAAAGAACATCCACATTACAAAAATGAATGTAGTGGACATTACAAAGATGAATGTAGCGTACATGAAGATACCCAGATGGATGTGTAGACATTCTAGGAGAGATATGATTAGAAACGAAGTTATATGCAGCAAGGTGGGATTAGGCTCTGTACTAGACAAACTGAGGTATGCGATGCTAATATGGTTCAGGCATGTGAAGAGAAGGTGTGCAGATGCACCAGTTAAGAGGTGTGAGAGGTTGGTTGTAATAGAGTTTGAAAGAGACTGAGGTAGGCGAAAAAAAGAACCAAAGGAAAGTGATTACAGAAGACATGACACAACTTCAACTTACTTGAGAACATGACCTTAGAAAGATAAGATGGTCAAGGATTAAGATAAAAAGTTGGCAAGTAGCCACTATTGCCCGTTAGGTGGGAGAGACAGGGGCCTAGCCCCATATCCTCTTCTCTTTAATAGTAGTAGTATTTAGTAATAGCGTAATTTCTTGTTCTTCAATGTTTTTTTTTTTGGCTATTTGCTGCTTCGTTTTGCTCCTTATCTTGATATTTTATGTCATCTTTTTCTTCTTGCAACCCTTCACCGAATAACTTCTCTTATTGGATCGAGGGTATATGAGAAACAACTTCTCTACCCCACAAAGGTAGGGTAAGATGCATATATCTTACCCTCCCCAGGCCCCACTTTTGGGATTACAGTGAGCATATTCTTGTATTTTTCTCCTTGTGTTCTTCCACAAAGGAAAATACAGCAGACACTAATAAACTAGCCGTCACAACCATATTCTGAAAATGTATTTGTGAAGTTCATCAAAGTCATCTGGTGGAGAAGTGTCAAGTGTTAAGTTTATACCAAACTGTGGAAGTACTAACATTTAGAAAATGTCAAAGAAGCAAAGATTCAGAGAGTACCTGACATTTGTTAAATTGTGCAACTGTTGGGAAAATCCAATTTCTTCTTTTCCCTTCACTGATAAGAAACCAAGATTAAGATTATGAGACTCAAATCACAGGAAAGGTAAACAGGTGAGAGAAAAATAATGGAGAGCTCTGAGCAAATGCATATAAATTCTTCGAATGAAAAGGCTTTAGCTATTGGGCATTGATGAGAAAATTTTATGATATATCAATATAAAGTACCAACAGAATATAATAGAACACCTAGAGAGAATTCAAGAAAGCACCATCTATATCCTAAATTCACCTCATATGCACTTACAAGTTTTTACAATCTATGAAATAGATCCAACTAGCACCACAGACTTGTACAACTCAGATTTCATTAGTTCCAAGCCGCAGCCTGCAGCTAAATTTCACATTTAATTGAGAAATCCAATGTGACTTAAAAGGTTCACTTTTTTATCTTCTTTATCCAAGTTGAGAATCATTAGACCTTGAGCCTAACTCAACCCAAAAATTTATCTCATCAGGATTTCCCAAGACTATAAGTCATTCCCAAAACCAACGTAGGACTTTAACACCCCCATACACCTAGGGACTGGACAATTGGAGCGTGGATAACATACACAATGGATCAACAATGAGAAACGCAACAAGGATCGATGGGTTTTGCTCTGATATCAAGTGAAGAAACAGACTTTGGTCTAACTCAAACCCAAAAAGGCTTGCTCAAGAGGGAGGATTGTTCAAGATCGTATCATGAGACCCTAACTCATTTTCTCAACCAATGTGGGACTTAACACAAGTAATAAGTTGTATGCATCAACTAAGCAGGAACTAAGCCTACTCTTATTTATGCAGCATCATTTTCAACGAAGTTATGCAGTCCTCTAAACACGATGCTATTTTCATGTGTAATAAAAAATACAGCAACAGTTTAGCATCTGGAACAAAGTACTCTCTCCCCACTGGAAAAAGACGTGTCAGTTCCGTTCCTCAGGAATTTTGTGAACCATTGCGTTAGGATAGACAATGCACTATTCTACACCCCCCACTTCCCCTGATTCTTCACTAGCATATCAACAACAAACAACAACATACCCGGTGGAATCCTACAAGTGGGGTTTGGAGAAGGTAGAATGTACACAGACCTTACCACTACCTCGTAGAGGTAGAGAGATTGTTTCCTGGGAACCCTCTTCTCAAAACCCATGAGTAGAATAAACTAGATATGGGAAAAGGAAAGGAGAAGAAAAGGAACAAAAAGGGCGACTAATAAGGAAAAACACATGATATTAAATAAATACCATGTGTTCGGTTCCTCAATTAAAATAAATAGTAGTTCGAGTATCTAAATGAATTTCGGAATCAGTTAGAGGGGCCATACATATATATTAAACCAACCAAAAAGATAATAATAATTATGTAGTGTTACCTTCAAAAAAAAAAGAAAGAAGATAATCATAATAATTAAGTTCCTTCTATTTCTTCCATATCTTGAAAATCCAAGTTTATTATGCTAGCTTCTTTAACAACTCATAGGAAATTAGGTTCAAAAACCCCCTATAAATAACCAAGGTCTCAACATTTTATTTTCATCACATTTCACGCACAGTTGAGCATCACCTCACTAAGGTCAGTTTGATTATTTCCTTTTGATTGCTATATTTCTTCAACTCGCAGAGGTTAGTTTAATTATGTCCTTTTGTTTATTGAATTGTTTCAAACTAATTGTTGCTATACAAGTAAGATCTCTCTATAGCACCCTTCGGGGTGGCCCAGTGGTTTGGGCTTGAAACTTCCATGGTAGAGGTCTCAAGTTTGAAACCCCTTGCCAACAAAAGCAATGGTTTGTCTTCTGGGTTGAGCTCATCACACCGGGCTTGCGTAGTGAGGGTTACCTCACGATGTGGTTTGCGAGCTATTGCATAGAAGCAGGGATTTACCTTGTATGCACCCAAAGGGTAGTGGTTAGGGTTAGCCTTGTTATCAAAAAATAAAAAAGATCTCTCTATAGCTACATTTGTCTAGATCTTTTTCAATTGTTATAGAAAACGTAAAGATCAATTCCAAAGAAAACTCAAATGTTTTTGTGAATTCACGTTGTTATAGAAAGGCCGAATTATAACGACTCATCTTTTCCCCTTGATGGATTAACTGCAAAAATGCACTCGTTTATCGTGTATATATATACAATCAACCCTCTTTATAAATGCATCATTCGTCTAAATTATTTTTTGGTGGCTATAGAAAACATGAAACATCGATTTAAAAGAAAATTCCAACATGAATTTATGATTGTTCTAGAGAGGTGTAATAACTAGAGTTGTATCTATTTTTCCCAATGATTAAATTAACTACTTGTATCTATTTTTCCCAATGTTTAAATTAACTACGGAAATTTTCTCGCCTACCATATATATTACAGTCAAACTTTTCAATATTTGCATCATCTACTGTTAATTATTGTTATAGAGATGAGTGTTCCAAATAAGTTTGTTCGACTGTAATAACTAATTATTTTTCCATTTTTTTATCCTGCAATTATCAACAGCAAAAATGGCTTTGCCCTCAAGCGATAACGGTGATCGGTTACGCGAGATTTGCACAGAGTTGGAAAATGTGAGGCATCATTTGAGAGGAATTGAGTTTCAAATACGAGATGTTCTATCTAGATCTGAAAGCAACATCGGAGAGTGGATTCATCTGCAAGACAGGCGTGCTATATATTTGAGAAGAGAAACTGAGCTTGAAAAAGAGCTCAAGAGGAAATATAACTTCTACTATCGTCGATTCCTGTAATTAATTTTAATTTTCTTCCCTATATGTAGGAATTGTTATGTGATTGTTGGGAGAAGAACTGAAAAGGATAATAAACACAAGAGAATTTAATGCTCTCTGGATTTGAAATCCTACACCTAAATGATGTATTTGTGTTAAAGTATATGTATGTTTCCCGTTTTCTTTATTGATTGTCTTCACAAGATAGGGGTAAGATTTGTGTACACACCCATTTCACATAAGATCACTTAACTATCACCTTTTTCACAAAAATTACTTAATTATCATTTTTAACACAAAAATAATTGAACTTTTGAATATACCAACACGAAATCATACAACCTAAAAATACTAACTTCCGGACGATAACTCATTTTTCACTTTTCTAAAGAATTCAATAAATAAAAATTCAATTAAAAAGCACCAACCCAACCCAAACCCATATGAAGAAGGTAAAATATTAAAAGAACGGAATAGAAATATAGAATATCTCCACCCACCCACCCACCAAAAAAAGGTGGTTGAAACTTAGTTTTGGGTATAAAACGTTTACCGTACTCAAAGTTGGTGATTTTGGGGTTAGAAATGATAGTTATGTGACTTAAGTGGAGAAAAAGTATATTTACTTGACGATCCGTAATATTTACCCATAAATTCTTTAGAGACTAGCACATCAGCTTAACAGAATTCAGAACTACAAGGTACAAGCTCATTCTGTCCATATCATGAAATAGCTGAAATAGCCTTGATGTCACAAAAATCTTTAATGGCTTGTAGCAGTCACTATGATTCTTTGTGTAGAGAAGGATTAAGTTGTTTATCAGTGCAATGTCATATTTTTGAGAAGGAATCTTCCAGATTATATAGATTCATGCTCTAGTTGCAACTAGACATGTAAGGAATGGAAACAAATTAAATGTAAAATGATAAGTACACTCTTAAGCAGTTTGAGTCAACAAAACTAGAAATTGCAGAAGTGCTACCCACCTCTCAAAAGCGGAAAAAAAAAAAAGAAGAAGAACCAACCCCTTAAAGAAGGTAAGAAACTTTTTTTCAGATATCAGTAGGTTTGTGTCACTAACCTCACATGAGAAAATAATGCTTTTGCTATTACAATCAAGACGGATGCAAAGATAAGGACATTGATCTTAGATTGTAATTCAGAAGAAAGTCCCCTTAGCAATTCCAAGACCCTTGACTTTGCCTTCGCACTTGCCTCGTGATACCTGCGGAAGAGATCCAAACAATTATTACCAAAGAAAGTATTTTCTTGTAAGAATCACAAATTGGCCTCAATGTAAGCAAAGGAACCTAGCTATTGCATCTTCCACCCTCATTGTAGTGAACCATTCTTCTCCAACCTTCTTCCCCTTTGAATCTAGAGCAGGTCTGAGATGCTTAATTTGTTCTTCTCCAGCGGTTCCAGCCCAAACAGTTGGAACAAATCGCTTTCCCTTGAACCATACAGCTCCATGCTCTCGAGCATACAGAATCTCCCCTTTAGTTCCTCCAAGCGGGGCCATGATGGCCCTTATTCTTGAAATAATAGGCAGGAAATCTTCTGTTATCTAGAAACAGAATGTAAGACCACTTAAATATTTGGGAGTTTGGTTGTTAAGTTCATTAATTTCAGATTCTTCTGTCTCTCTTTCTTTGTTTTTATTTTAGTTTATTATTTTGGCTGCCAGTCTTGGAACTGACTTGCATGGTTGAACTTCTATAGTTCAAGATCTATTTGCCTGGAGCAATTAAAACAATTTTCCCCGAAAATTTTATTTTTATAGATCATTTTTTTCAGACTCAGAATTTCAATCAGGTTAGTCAACCAACAAAAACATTATAAATAACTACACAGCAAAAGCAATGTACATTTTAGCTATCAAGAAGAGTAGTAAAGCACCAGATGCACAACTTGTAGATCAACAACAACATACCCCAGTGCCTCAAAAGGCTCCCGCTCATTGCAGGGTGGGGGGGGGGGTCGGATGTACGCAGCC
>JAPFFP010000113.1:21964259-21978567 GCA_026153255.1 Solanum medicagineum
GAGCCATTTTGCTTTATTCCATCATACTCCAAAGCCAAAAAATAGTCGATCTTTGGCTCCATCCGAGATTGATGGAATTATTGAAGATAAATAAAAGAGACTCACAGCTAAAGACAAAGCTTCCGCAGCCTTTTCTACTTCTGCATATGCTTCCTCCAAATGGATCCTCTTGACACGGCCTTTCCACGATTCCATATCTTCAAAGAAATCATTTGGGATGATGGGATAGGAACTTATCTTTTGATCACTTTCACCATGTACGGATATTACTTCACTGATTCTACAAGAAATCTCTCCACATTCATTTACCTGAAGTAACACAGGGTTAATCTTAATCAGATCGACAATCAAAGCACCTTTCGCAAGAATGGGCAAAAACAATATCTCAGTCAAATCAGTCAATACATGAGCAGCTACAAAGAGCACCCGGCCCATGGACCAACCTAAACAGGGAAAAAACTAAAATCGGTATAAACCCCACACAGGAGAAAGAATTACAGAAAAAGCAAGAGGCATATGCAGGTATGCTACCCTGAGGAAGCTAAATTATGATCAAGTAGTAGGGGGAAGAATCCTCCCGAATCGGACTTTTTGAGGAACATATGGAGAACAAAGTTTATAATTCTAGTATATTGAATGATCATTACACACCTCTAACTGTTGTTAGTCCATGTATAAGCCATAAAAAAGTATGTCCATCAAAGAGGTATCACAATTTAGTTTGCTCAACTATTTTGATGATCTTTATACCTAAACTTTCTATCGAGCACCTAGAGTTGTAATAGAGTTGGCATAAAAAGTTCTCGCTAGGTATAAAAAGTAGCCATGCTTTCACAATATTAGAAGAAATTTTAAATTTTTATACAGGAGTCATAAACAGCTAGAGTAGCTCCATAGTTTCATCTTTGATCTCTAAGCCCATACAATGCAAAAGCATTTCCAAAAAAAAAAAAAAAGAAAAGAAAAAGGAAAAAAGTAATTAAAAAAGAAGTAGAAAAAGCTGAATGATTCCTGTCCATCTATCCCAAACCGGACTGCACGAGATTATTGCTCTTTATGCACCACTCAATAATAAACTGTACAGGAAGTCTTCATACTTGAAAGTGGAACAAAAACCCCAACATCACTTACTAGTGTATCAAAACCAACTTTTAACCCAGTTGCCACCCAAGTAGGATCCATCAGTAACTCTAAAATAGCAAGAAGCTCTGGATTTCTATACAACTGCAGTATCTCTTCGACCATGCTCTTTATTTTGCAGAACTCTACATGATTTGCCTCCTTCAACTCAAGCAGCTTGACCAGCTGTAAATAGATAACAACAAAGCGCAACGGTAGTGTTTACAAACTAAAGCACAGAAAGCTAAGAATTGTTGGGAAGGGAAAGCAGCTCGAGGAAGAGAAAAGTTCTTTTATAGTACTGAAGTCTTCCAACCTAGAACAAGGTTTGAAACTCAAAACACAACCATAATACCAGAACCAATGATTTTTATATAATGAATAGTATAAATGATTTTTATATAATGAATAGTAGAATGCTGCTAATCTTCAGATTAGTAGACACAATTGATGGACTTAATATATCTCCAAAATAAAAAGGGATCAAGAAGATGCATAAGGTGCAAAATTACAAAAGTGATGACTGTTACCTCTGCTAGTACAGAAAAATCTACAGTAGGATCAGAGAGCTAACAGTCATTACAAAAGAGTGATGGCTAGTTTGTGTCATTACAAGAGAGTGATGACTGACTTATGTCATTACAAGAGAGTGATTTCTAGTCCAGAGATAAAAATTTGACAAGACAAACCAAGAATCACAAAGATGAACATATGACAGGAACCATGTGATGAGTTCAGACAAAATAATGTTGGTACACAAAAGGCCTCCGAAACTCCCAACATTAAGCTCCAACTAGCTACCAATTCATTCAATTTTGAACCGGGAAAAAGAAAAATTTACGAGTCACTGAAAGAGCCTCAGAGTTCATAGGCATCAGCACTAAAATTTAGGTCTTTATTTCGCACAAGAAATACTATTTCCTCCATTTGAAAAAGAATGACCTAGTTTGACTTGGCACGAAATTCAAGAAAATAAAGAAGACATTTTGATTTTGTGGTTGTAAATTAAAATAATATCAAATTGTACCAAAATGCCTTTTAATTTTGCGTCCTTAAACATGTCACGTGGAAAGTTGAAATTAAAATATTGCCAAAACAAAAGAGCTCATTTTCTTTAACCAGACTAAAATAGAAAGTAGGTCTTTTTTTTTTTTTTTGGAAATAGAGGGAGTACTAAAATAACACAACCAAACTTTACTAGTTAAGAAGGAGAAAAATGTTACAGCATATGAACAGAACTCCACTGAGAAATATATGCATATCTATTGACTATTACAAATAGATAGAGCTTGCAGTGAGAATGAATTGAAAGATGAATGCAACCTTCGCAGATGAAATACAAGTAAAATCAGGAATTGAACATGTGACGCTCATCATAAGTCTGCATGCCTCTGCAAAAGCAAATGGAAAATATTAGTAAATAAAAATTCATTGTGTTGTTATCAGCACTGAAGACGAGAAGTAAGGAAGACATATTAGCCATATATATGAGGAGAAGACAGATTAGCCATACATGACACTTCAAGAAATTGCTTGGCAAAAACAACTCTCTCTCCTTCCCTCCCCTCTCCTGATCGTGGCAAAAGAGAACACTAGCAACGATGCCTTAATTCCATAATAATTGAGTCGATCTGAATCTTTCAACTTAGCTCAATGTGAAGAAATTCCAATACTTTTTCTGAGAACCAAATTTCATTCCAATACTTAACAGCTTTGTCCCCAGACCCCACTTGTGAGATTCTATTGAGTATGTTGTTGTTGTACTTAACAGCTTTGTCTTTTACAGATTAGGATTTCCTATGTTGCGCGGACTCTTCACTTTCAATGCCGCACCCATGTCGGATTCTCCGAAAATATACTACTTTTGGTAAATCCAAACACATACCCGCTGACACTTTTGAAAAGTCTGAGAAACCTAGAGGATTTTTCTGTTACTAGAGATTCTCTACACTTTATCCCAACAAATCTCTTAACACACTAAAAAGATGGCAAACACAAGATCTAAAGTAAGTTTGCCAACGCAAATAATCTCTAATGAACTAGTCGGACATTGCCCAAATCAGGACAAGTTAGTCATTGCTCAACCGTGGTTTCATCTCAAAATCCACTAACCCCTTGTCCTTTGAAAGAACTCTAATTCAATCAAACCTCTAAGCTTACAACTTCATCTAAACTTCAATAGCAAAGTGTGACACGGTCGAGCTTCTTATTGACTTCAACTTTTATTTCCTAACTAATTGCAATAGATTTTTGTTAGTCAATAGAGAATATCAGAGAAAAATACTTCATCTAAAATAGGAGAATATCAGGAAAAAAAAAAAATATGCTCCACATGTTTGCTTTAAATACATATAAGAGGACAATTTCAGCAAAATATGATCTTCAATAACTTTGTACATACTAGGACAAACTTTTTGTTTTTATTAAAATTTGGAGCACTCATAAGGCCTTAATTAGCATAAATGATAGAATTTTTGGGGGGAAAACATGTTTTTGTGTAGGTTGTCCACTTTCAGTATACCACTTTGTCCACTTGTATACAAGAAGTAATAAGTGATTTTTTACAATCCCAAAGCTATACTAGATTGGAAGTTTGTTACAATTTGTGCTAATTGTGCATGAAATCTGAAATAAAGAGAGACCGAAAGAGGGGAAATAGGGAGGCAAAAGAATACTATAATTATTATGGATTCGATTCACGATAAGAATGATAAACAACAAAAAGTTCATTACACCTCTTTTTTCAGAGAATATACTTTTGAGATTTTTGAGAATGTCTTTTTAGAGAATATACTTGGAAGACCCCTTTATCGAGGTCCGCTTATGGAAGAGAAACGAACATTATTCTTTGAGTGAGTAAAGTAGGAACTATTGATCAAATGCCTGAATCATCTAAAGAATTGCAATCATCTAGACCAAAACAATGTATGAGAGAAAGGGTAGGGTTGGGGCTGTACAAAGACCAGTCCTAACGACCTAAACTCGAGCTTCATGGTAATTTCAGTAAGAGACGAGATGACATGCAATGAAGGAGCAGTCCGGAGGCCATAGTTAGAGGTGGAACAGAGGGCAGTGGTCATAGTCATTACTTGGGTTGTAATATCTGCATAGATTGTGGCAGCGACAGGGAAGGAATGAAAGAGAAAAAACAGATGGAGAGAAGGAGGCATTGACAGAGAAAAATAAGGAGAACATCTATGCAATATCCATGAACCAGTTATTGTTTGAACAAAATAACAAAACTATTAAGGAAAAAAAGTACTATCTTATTAAGCATATAGTATGTTAAAATAGAAATCTTATAGGGGATATCGGCTCACGAAAGCCAAGTATGTAAGCTCGATTTAATGCTCAGAAATTATATGAGCTGAACAGAAAGAAAGCACAAACTTGAGGCAACCCAGCTTACAAAGCAATCAAGCTGCCTTAGCTTGGATGCAATATAAAATGTGATGCCTCATACTTGGCTGATCAATAGTCAGGCGGACATGATTTATCAATGGAATATGGTGCAGAATTCAGTCAAGCAGACCACAGCTGGTAATGCAGTTAAATGATCTCAGCTGATTGCAGCCCTAGAAGTGATCGAGCTCATGACAGGCTCATTACTAACCAGAAAGACCGAAATTTGCCAACTGAATCATGGGGCAGCTCTCCATCAAGAAGAGAAGCAAAGCATTACATGAGTGCATTTGAAGGACAAAACAGCCAGTGGAAATCTAAAACAAAGATAAAAGGACAAAGACAAAGTCAAAGAGCCTGTGATGTTTCCCTACTAGCACTCAAGTGGGTCCTGTTGAAGGAAAGAAATACGAGAGCTTTTGCGGGGATAGACAATAACAACACACATTTAAGGAATACTCTCATTCCTAGTTACCTTTTGGTGCATACACGAGGTGTCAGTTTGTACAGAAGATTGGGCGTCGTTCATAGAGAATCATATTTTAATGTAAATTCTCTACTTTTTGGCATAATACTTGTATGTGGGATATTTTCCCATTATTAACAAAATTATTTACCTTATCAAAAATAAAAAGAAGAAGCCAAATAATGAAACTTCATTCACTATGATATGATAAACAAAACAAAGTAAAAGCTGTTAATATGATCTTAAAATTGCTCAAATCTATGATGTAATTAGTAAAATGGTTGCCATCATGAACAAGAGAGGAATGCACGAATATCTATACAAAATATTTCTCACCTTGGATATCTGAAGAAATCTCATACGCCGGTGGATTTAAAAGAAGATCCCTAATATACCTGATAGAGATGATACCACAGACACCAGATAAACATCAAATGTAAAATTAAGGGGGGAAAATGATACAAGATAGACAAAGAGATACATATTAGAAATAAGTGAACTATCAGGAAGATTTAATAAGCACTTCAAAGTAGCATTGAAACAAAATTCAGTGTTCAGAAGGTCATAACTGCTGAAAGAAGAGGAATTGATCCATATTAGCCAATAAACTAAAGCTTCTCAAAAAGGAGCTGACTGGGCAATTGGAAGCGGAGGAAAGAAAATACCTTGTAGCAGTTGAGTGAATGGGAAGTCATTCCGGACCATAGAGTTTTGACTGATGATGAACTAGTACAAAAGACCCACCTTGCCATGAAGTTTGAGGAGGATGCTAAAAAGGAAGAATTAGCTCGGCGACAGAGACCAAGAGTACAGTGGTTGAAGAGTAGAGACAAGAATACTACATTTTTCCACGGGTTGGCTAACTCTCACAAAAGATATAATTCCATGGATTCTTTAGAGATAGAGGGCAAACTATCTTTAATCCAGAAGAAGTCAGAAGTGCCATTCAGAGTTTCTAACAAGGTTTGTATAAAGAAATAGAAGAATGCAGACCTGATCTCACTCTCCAAGGTACGTCAGCTATTTCCACTGAAGACCAAGAATGGTTACAAAGAGAACTTGAAGAGGAAAAGTATGGGATAGCATCAAACCATGTGCAACTGATAGGGCACCTGGCCTGATGGCTTCAATATGAATTTTTTCCAAACTTTCTGGGAGATTGCTAAGTGTGATCATATGGGTACAATGCAATGTTTTCATGATCATCAGGTCTTTGAAAGAAGTTTGAATGCCGCATATGTGACCCTTGTACCAAAAAAGCTAGGAGCAGTGGAACTAAGGGATTTCAAACCCATTAGTTTGATTTCTGTGATTCACAAGATAGTTGCTAAAGTGCTCACCTAAGTTGCACAGATTCTTCACTTTCGATGCCGCATCCATGTAGGATTCTCCAAAAATACACTAATTTTGGAGAATCCGACATGCATCCGTTGACATTTTTGAAGAGTCCGAACAACATAGGTGCTCACTGAAGATTGAAGAAGTGATGGACAATCTGGTGAATAAGCATCAAATGGCTTTGTTAAAGGAAGACAGATAATGGATGCTGCTTTAACAGCAAATGAAAGTGTAGAAACCTGGATCAGGGGAGGGGTAGCTGGCTTAATGTGTGAACTAGACATTCAAAAGGCTAATGATCCTGTGAATTGAGATTACCTGCTAAGTGTTCCGAAACAAATAGAATTCGGGGACAGGTGGTTGAAGTGGATCAACTTTTGTATTAAAATTGTTAGGTTCTCCGTTTTAATAAATGGAGAACCTGTTGGTTTTATTCCCTCTAAAAGGGGACTCGGACAAGGGGAACCTTTATCTCCTTTCCTATCTATTTTGGCTACGGAAGGTTCAGTAGCATGATGATAATAGCAACTTACAACAATTGGCTAAAGGGTTTCAGAATAGGAGTGGATGGCCTGGAGATATGTGCAGATGACACCATTATTTTTTCTGCAGCTATAGTGGGCCAAGTTACCTATGTCAGAGCCATGCTGGTGGCGTTTGAAGTTGTTTCTGGTCTAAAGGTGAACCGGAGGAAAAATATCATCTTCCCGATCAAAGAGGTAACAAATGTTTAGTCTTTGGCTAGTGTGCTGGGTGTGAAGTGGGCATTTTGCCCACAGTGTATTTGGGTATGCCACTGGGTAGGAAGTACAAAGAAGTAGAGAAATAGGGCAACATTATAGAAAGGTCTGAAAAGAGAGTAGCACACAGGAAAGCACAATATTTACCATAACCCTGTGATCCGATTGCATCCTCTCCTCTCCGCCATAACTCTTAACAGTGTTGACGTCACCACAAGTTATCCAAGGTCCCCCCACATAGCTCTTTGACTGTTGCCACCTCTTCCGAACAAACTAGTTTCTCACTCCTAGTGTGAGGAGCATACGCACCAGCAAGATACCAACTAAAAGCACTCTTTACTGCATCAAATCTGTCGGTTATGGAGTATTGGCCTATTTCTACCAAACTCCCTGTCCAAACTCTGCAATCCCACATAATTAGGATTCCACCCCTATGCCCATCTACTTCTATATATCCACATCTCATCCATCTGCTAGACCACAGCTGTTCAGCAATGTTTTCCACCCCCGTGCTCACATTTGTTTCTTGAAAGCAATAGATAGCTGCCTTCAGTAATGCACTCCTAACAATATTCCTAGTCGACATGTTGTTAATCCCCCTTGCATTCCATGAAAGTAACTTAATTGTCATTTAATAAAAGTCAAGTATTTTGTATAGAAGATGTAGATCAGATTGTAGGGTATGCTGATGAATACAATTTCCCAAGTTCATAAAAAAGGAATGCCTTACACATAAGTGTTACAAAAGAAGGGGAGAGTTATGGTGATTAGATGCTTTTTGTGCAATGAGACTAGGGAGAGAGAAAAACCACTTGTTCCTACACTACAGATTCACTGCTCAACTGTGAGACCTGTTTTTCAGTCTCACAAAGACAGTGTGGACAATGCCTAAACACGCAGCTGATGTAATGAATTGTTGGATGAAAAGAGGGGGGGAAAAAAGTCGGAAAAAAAGGAGGATTATACCCTCTTGCATGTGGTGGTCAATCTTAACAGAGAGAAATGATATGTGTTTTAAGACAAGATCAAATCAGTCCACGATGTGGAATGAATCGTCTGCTGACTTTTTTTTTGTGTAAACATAACTGTATAGAGGATTTAGAGGAGTCAATAGCATTTCTAGGAGCTTTATAAAGCTAAAGTCTACTTTCTTTGTAACTTGTTCTTGATGGCGTCCAGCATTCCCATTTTTGAAGAATACATCAGTACTAATTCTCAAAAAGGAAGAGGACATTATCCACCTGAAAACGTTTTCAAAGAAATTACTAAATGGGAAATACAGTGAAAAGATTTGTGCACACTCTACCCTCTCCAGACCCCACTTATGGGATTTCACTAGGTATGTTGGTAGTAGTGGAGGTGGGAAATACAATGATCAAATGAAGCCCAAGTGAAATTAGTAACATGTCTTAGATTAAGCTACAAAATCAGAAGGAATACCCCATTTCCGTCTGTGCTTCTTAGGGGTTACACCTCTCTTAGTAGCTTGGACAAAGTCTACTTAACCAGCACAGTGTTTATCTAATGACCACATGATTTGGGGGTGTAACAGATATAAGAACTAATTCTGTTCCTTTGAAGTATTTCCATAACCACATTACAGATAGGAAAACTCTTTTGGGCCTATTCAAAAATTAAAATATAGTGTACTATCCCATATCAATGTGTGTAGACTATCAAATCGGCTTATGTCGAAGGAGTAAGCTATTCGTCAGGTGTTTAGCATGTAACTTCAAAAGTATCTCAATGGATAGGAGTGACTTGTCGCTATTACCATGGATGGAGCAAGGAGAAAGAGTTACAAGTGTGGGAACAGAAGGCTATGCAAACTAGGCAAAGAGTTGTGTGGTATGATACAACGCGATCTCTAGAATACATAGGAGATCATATCCACGTAAAATTTAATATTATGTCCCATTTTATGTGTCACACTTTCCCTTTTTATCCGTCCCAAAAAACATTTTAATTTTGAAATTCCCCTTTTATCCTTAATGAAACGATTTACAAACTACACAAATAACTAAGGATTCCTTTAGACCACAAGTTTCAAGTCTTTCCTTTATTTCTTAAACAGCGGGCCATGCCATATAAAATTAGACGGAAGGAGTAATAATCATTACTTTATGGCAAGTTAAACCAAACTAAAAAAAAAAAAAACAGATTCCACAGCAAAACAGAGGGGATCATTTCCCAGACCACAGATTAATTAATTGAATCCCATATATTCTCCTCCTCAATCTTAGCGGTCAACCCCCCCCCCCCCCACAGAAGTCTCCTGTTAAGCTAAAGTGCTAAACCATGAAATAAAACAACCACTAAATTTTCAGAGATCGTGAATTACCCATGTACGTGGACCTCTATACAACAAAAAGACAAGTACCAGCTTAGATAAACAAATATGAGTTCTTAAGGAGCAATAGGATCTCAATGTCTGGAAAACAAATATAGTCATTTTATGCTGCTGTAAAGAACAGTGATCCCAACACCTTTGATAATTCTGTGGCCAAGACAAGGATTATTAAAATAGCAATTGGATGGAGCAAAAACTATAGCAGCACAGGTACAAAACAATTATTGCTGGTTTTTGGAAGTTGGGGTTCAAAAAGAAACAGAGAGAACTCCTTGCAGTAAGGGCAGAAAAATGTAAGCAGTAAAACAATGCTCACTTACAGAACTGGTAGACCACTGCAATGTGGAGGAAGCAACACTTTTAACAAACATGGAATCCCTTCAGTTGGAATAGCACCTAAAGGTAACAAACCCCGGAAACAGATGTTTCAGCCTAGGGTGACACCACCACATAATGACAGAATGTAACTGAATTAGACACAATTTAATCATTACCAATTTGTGTGGCAGTTCCAAGGTGTAAAGGACGGGGCCTATTTTCTGAAACAACAGTGACATCTCGGAATGGAATGTCATCATCAAGACCATATAGCTCTTTTACCTGAAATTTTCATTACTTTGCATGTTGTAATTTCAAACAGAAGTAACAGGTAGGGTCACAAACAATGAAAAGATGTAACCCAAACCTTGAACAAAAGCTCATCAATAGGATTTCCATCCAACCATTCCAGCTGTCTAGCATTACATTCTCCCCACAAAAGTCCACCTTCACCAAACTCTCCCCAACGTGATGTTCCTGTGAGGAGACCCTCCAGCTAAATGAAGGACTGAATAACATTCACATATACAAATAGTAAAGGTCTGAACAGAAGTGTTGCCTTCTGATCTATTGTTACATGCAACTGCCTAAACATCAATGTAGATTCAAAACACAATATATGATTAAATAAACCTACCAACTCCCCCCCCCCCTTCCCTCATTTTCGGAACTGGATAGCAAACAAATTAGTTGAGTCAATGGAAGATCTGAAAGTAGCACAGAAGTTGAACATGTTCAGGAAAAGTCCACAACTAACTCTTCAGGGTTTTGTTTCGACCAGTCATATCCTATGTGGTTTTCGGCATTTAAGATGAAGGCTATTCACATCTAAACTCACCTTGCTTCCTTGATTATTATGAAGAACCAAATTATTCACAACTTAACAACCACTCGGAATGCCAAAATTACAGAAAAATATGGAAGTAGTTTTATCCTATGTGAAATTCTACAAAATTTCCTTTTCTTTTATCAGAAAAGAGATAACGAAATCTGGAGGATTCCCCGTACTATGAAACTGCTTCTCAGTGGAGTGAATTCCCCTGCAACCATTCTCCAATGCCAAAAACATACACGAAATGGTAAGTGAAAATTTTCATGCTTTCAACTTATCCATGGTGCAAGGTAATGAGTTAATGTGGTCTTTCATGCACATTATCTCTTATCTAACTCTCCATTTACCTATTCTCATCTCGATGTATCTCTAGCTGATACCCCTTCCCCATGTTATCCTATCCAGCTAGTCAAATTCAACCTAAAGGTTATTGTAAATTTTTAGCATGGTCACACACACATATATATATATATTGATATAAAATTGACTCCACTCAAAACTGGGAGTCACCCTTTTTTACAGAAGTGAGCACATAGATAGTACTCCAATTCCTTTGTCATCTCATCGCACAAGGAATCTAAGACACCAAAAATAGAAACCTGATCTTCTTAATACATCCCTTTACACCAAAAGCAAAAAGGAGCTAGATGTTGAATCCCTGGTAACTCAGCTGCGAAAGCATGCTTCCAATATTATAGACCACGGAACTTAGAGCTCAAATTCATACTTATAATATGTGAGATTTGCAAGACACCAAGTAATCTCATGTATTAAGCTTTATTGTCCCTGTCTAAGGAGGACTTAGTAAGAGAAAGGGATGAATATAGAACTTCCTAAAAGAAAACATTTGCATATTGTCTTATTTGATTAAAAATAAAAGAGAAAATGATTAGTACCTCATCTCCGATGGATCGGGTCGGATTGATTTTTTTTAATTGATTTGTATTGGTCATATTTAAGAAGTATATAGAAAATAAAAAATAAATAAAACCATCCTACCCTTTGGAAGTTGGAGTTTTCAGTGAAATGTGATTTTAGTGTTAGTAAGGGCAAAATTTTTATTTTTATGTTAAAAAATAGTTAAGTGTCTTAAGAGGAAAAACGCATATTTGTGTGACCATCTATGAAACTTACCCATCATGTGTTCAATTCCTCAATTAGAATAAATTGTAGTTCCGAGTATTTAGATGAATTTTGCTAACAAGTTAGAGGGGCCATAGATATATATTAAACCAACCAAAAAGATAATAATAATTATGTAGTGTTACCTTTAAAAAAAAAGGAAGAATAATAATAATTATCTTTCCATTTCTTCCGTATCTTGAAAATCCAAGTTTATTATGGTAGCTTCTTTAATAACTCATAGGAAATTAGGTTCACAAACCCTCCATAAATACCCAAGGTCTCAACATGTTATTCTTATCACATTTCACGCACAGTTGAGCATCACCTCACTAAGGTTAGTTTGATTATTTCCTTTTGATTGTTATATTTCTTCAACTCGCTGAGATTAGTTTAATTATGTCCTTTTGTTTATTAAATTGTTTCAAATTAATTGTTCCTAAACAAGTAAGATCTCTCTATAGTACCCTTCGGGGTGGTCCAGTGGTTTGAGTTTGAAACTTCCATATTAGAGGTCTTAAGTTTGAAACCCCTTGCCGGCGAAAGCAACGGTTTGTCTTCTGGGTCAAGCTCGTCACACCGGGCTTGCGTCGTGGGGCTTACCTTTTCAATGTGGTTTGCGAGCTATTGCATAGAAGCAACGATTTACCCCGTATGCACCCAAAGGGTAGCGTTTGCGGGTTTCCCTTGTTATAAAAAAAAAAATCTCTATATAGCTACATTTTTCTAGATCTTTTTCAGTTGTTATAGAAAACGTAAAGATCAATTCCAAAGAAAACTCAAATGTTTTTGTGAATTCACGTTGTTATAGAAAGGCCTAACTATAACAACTCATCTTTTCCCCTTGATTGATTAATTGCAAAAATGTGCTTGTTTATCGTATATACCTATATACAATCAACCCTCTTTATAAATGCATCATTTGTCCAAATAACTTTTTGGTGGCTATAGAAAACATGAAAATTTTTATTTAAAAAAAAATTCCAACATGAATTTATGATTGTTCTAGAGAGGTAATAACTAAGGTTTTATCTATTTTTAAAAATGATTAATTAACTACGGAAATTCTCTCGCCTATCATGTATATATGTACAGTCAAAATTTTCAATATTTGCATCATCTACTATTAATTATTGTTATAGAGATGCGTGTTACAAATAAGTTTGACTGTAATAACTAATTATTTTTCCATTTTTTTACCCCACAATTATTAACAGCAAAAATGGCTTTGGCCCCCAGCGACAACGGTGATCAGTTACGCAAGATGTGCACAGAGTTGGAGAATGTGAGGCATCATTTGAGAGGAATTGAGCTTCAAATACGAGATGTTCTATCTAGATCTGAAATCAACATTGGAGAGTTGATTCATCTGCAAGATAGACGTGCTACATATTTGAGAAGAGAAACTGAGCTTGAAAAAGAGCTCAAGAGGAAATATAACTTCTATTATCGTCGATTCCTGTAATTAATTTTTATGTTCTTCCCTATATGTAGGAATTGTTATGTGATTGTTGGGAGAAAATTTGAAAAAGATAATAAACATAAGAGAATTTAATTCTCTGGATTTGAAATCCTACACCTAAATGATGTATTTGTGTTAAAAGTATATGTATGTTTCCCATTTTCTTTATTGATTGTCTTCACGAGATAGGGGTAAGATTTGTGTACATGCCCATTTCACATAAGATCACTTAACTATCACCCTTTTCACAAATATTTTTAATTATCATTTTTTTCACACAAAAATAACTAAACTTTTGAGTATGCCAACACGAAATCATACAACCTAAAATACTAACTTTCGGTCGATAACTCATTTTTCGCTTTTCTAAAGAATTCAATAAATAAAAATTCAATTAAAAAGCACCAACCCAACCCAAACCCATATGAAGAAGGTAAAATATTAAAAGAACGGAATAGAAATACGGAATATCTCCATCCACCCACCCACCCAAAAGAAAAAAGGGTGGTTGAAAATTAGTTTTGGGTATAAAATGTTTGCTGTACTCAAAGTTAGTGATTTTTGGGTTAGAAATGATAGTTATGTGACTTAAGTGGAAAAAAGTATATTTACTTGACGATCTGTAATATTTACCCGTAAATTCTTTAGAAACTGCTTTAATTGTGAATTTACCTTGCCTTGTTTCCTTGCCAGAAAATTCCGTCTACTTGATCAGATGTGCCTTTGAACTGTTCCAAAGTGCCAAAAAGTGCTAGTCTCCCAATTTCCCTATCAAAACGCCTTCTTCTGAAAGTGGGTGCATTCCTGATTTGTCTGCACCTCCTAAACAGTAGCCTCTTGTTGTTGATTAATGTTGTAGATATCAGGGTATAAGGTCTTAAGGGACCCCGTAACCAACTAGTCATCCTCCCAGAATGCTATCCTCATGTCATTGCCAACTTAGAAACTAGTTTTCAAGCTAAATTTGGGGCATGGATTGCTTATGGTCTCCCCGATATGACACCATAAGTGCTCCTTACTTGTTTAGTTATCCACACCCTTCCATGTCATACTTTTCCATGATCATCTCTTTCCACAGAGATAACAACAACAACATACCCCAATGCCTCAAAAGGCTCCCGCTCATTGCGGGGTGAGGGGGGGTCGGATGTACGCAGCC